>CM059280.1:28001879-28166879 GCA_030347295.1 Setipinna tenuifilis
CCAGCCACGCCCTCTCGCTCCCTCCTGCTGCCGCCGCCATGGCAACCTACACGGTCGCCGATGACGACCAGCCCCTGCTGCGCCGCTACCAGCGCTCGCGGAGGGCGTGCTACATGGCAGAGAGCACAGGCTCGCTGCCGTCCAGCCCGTACCGGCTGGTGGACGAGGATGCGTACGAGAGCACGGCAGAGTACGGTGGGGGGCGGGAACGCTCTCGTCGGACCTCACGTCGGCCACGGCGCTCCCGCAACTCGCACGCCACGCACAGCTCGCACAGCAACCTGTCGGACAGCGAATGGGACGAGGAGTATGGGCTGGGAGGGGCAGAACTTGGGCACGGCGAGAGCACACCCTTCCTGAGTGCGCTCAACATGAGCTCCCCCTCGCCGGAGCCGGCAACCATCTACCGGCCCACACACACACCCACACACACACCCAGCCTGGCCAACCCGTCGCGCCGCATGCACGGCAAACTCACACAGTCCCGCGGCAGGCCTGACAACGCACCCCTTTAAATACACACACACATACATGACACACACATACACATGACACACAGACACACTTCTTAACACCGTTACACATGAGCACTCTAGACATAACTGAAGTCAGACTCAGCCAACGTATTATACACACACACACACACACACACACACACACACACACACACACAGTTATACCATAGACCTGCACCGATAAGAAATATTTTTATTTTATATAACAGACAGATATTCTAAACAAATGAAATATTTATTTTCATTTCAGCAAAACTTGTCTACTAGCTAGCAGCAAAGACTTTTTTATAGGGGAAACTATTTATATGTTGATTAATTTCACTTTACGAGCATTATGTGAAAAAAAGCGAAAAAACAAAACAAATCAAAAGAGAATTCTGTGCCAGTTTTTTCAGGAGTTAGATACTAGAATAATATTGTGGTGCCTTTTGCTGTTCACCCATATGGAGGGGTTTGCTTCCGTTTTTCTAGCCTTTCTTACGAACTCTTCTTTTCTACAGACATGTTTTGTTTTTCTTTCTTTCTTTCTTTCTTCCCTCTTTCTTTCAGGATCTTCCCATCAGAACTGTGAGGTTCTTCTGACACCATGCAATATGGGTCGCTTCTGTGTGTAATACATGTTTACATGACTGTCATACATGGCCACACAACCACACATACACTCACACACACACTCACTTTCTTGCAGACACATATGGGCACACACGCACACACACACACATCCCAGATTTGTATACACACATACACACAGAGCACAAACACATGCATCCACTATATCACTCTAACAAACTGACATAAACACACACAAGCACAGTTAGAGAGACTTGTGTTTTACACACACATAGATATACACATCACACAGTCACATGACTATATTATTTTGGAAATGGGACATCTATAGTTGCAATGATAATTGAACTTCCTGTCCAAACAGGAAGTTGCTCAGTCTACTCACTTAAACCCATAGCTGTGGGGATTTGTTTGCTTCATGCCACTCATATTGTTTCCATAGAAACAGAGGTATGCAGAAGTCTATTGAGGGCGGTGCTTGGTGGCCCCTGCCCAGGTGTTCAGGGTTTAGAAGTGTGTGTGTGTTGGTCTGTCTGTCTTTCTGTGTTTTTGTCTTGTTACAATGAGATTCCAAGAGGTGTGTAAGAGAAAGTGTGTGTGTGTGTGTTTGTGTCTGTTTTCTGTTTGTACTGTGACAGAGGCGTACCAAGTGCAAAAGGCCAGTGTGTGTGTGTGTGTGTGTGTGTGTGTGTGTGTGTGTGTGTGTGTTACCAGAATAGGTGTTAGTGATGACTATGATGTTGGGTGATGTGCTGTGTAACTGGCGTGTGTTCATGTACATGTGTCTATGTACCCATGACAGGGTGGCAGGGTGGGGTTTCTTGCCTTGTGAGCCGTGTGTTTGCACACATAACCCCATAATAGGCCACCAGTGCCAATATTGGTTCTAAACAACACCGTATGGCATGTTGCTCAAGGAGAAGGGGTGGGGTAAAGCACATCCTCAATTGAACGGGCAAGTAGTGATGTTGTGTGTTAATGTTACACTATTTTTGCACTGGAACAAAAGAACAGCTTCCTTTCTCGTCTTAAGTTCTTTTCCTTAAAATGCAGTGCTGCCTATTTGCACCTTTAAGTTGCCGTGTGTGTGTGTGTGTGTGTGTGTGTGTGTGTGTGACTGTGTGTTTGTGTCAAAGGCTAAGAAAAGAGAAAGGTGTTAGTATACCTAGTTATGTAAGCTTGAATGTGACTGTGTATGCACTTGTTTGTAAATATGTCTGTCTTTGTCAGTAGATGAGGGTTGTATGTGTGTGTATGTGGGTAGGTGTGTGTGTATGTGCCAGAGAAACAGTATGTATGTGTGTGTGTGTGTGTTTGTGTGTATGTATTCATGTCATTGTGATGTAGTAGATAATTTGCGCTGGTGCAACCAGCTCCACTATACTTTAGGCCCCTACACTCCAACACAGAAGCCCCCAGTCTGGTCAAGATCTGCACCCCAACAAAGGGGTGAGACCTGTTCCTGCTGCTCTCTGGGCTCTCACCTTCGACCCATGCCCTCTCACCTTTGACCTCCCATGACTGCAGCGGGGGGCCGAGGCAGGGCGGGGCAACTAATCCAGCCTGACTTCATCCCCCCTCCCCAGAAAGCAACTGGCCGGAGTGCAGCTTGGACTGGTATCTGTTATGGAGCTGTGTGCTGCTGGGTCCTGGTGCCGATGCTGATCAGAACTGGCGTTGGGTTAAAGTTCGGTCTGCTGCCGACTGGGGTTCTCCTCCTCCTACCCCCACCCCCTACCGCCCCGCCACCCCCATGCCCCCTCCACCCTTCCAAAGCCAGCAGCTCTAGCCGCTCTGTGTCTCAGGACTTCTCATGCAAAACTACATTACCCATGAACACCCTGCTCTGCTTCGCTTCACTTCTGACCCAAATCACTGGGGCTCCCCATGAGCTCCCGTAGTCTTTGCCCCTCCTCAGTGACCATTTGTGGTGAGGGATTGTGTGGAGAGGTTGGACAGGTTTTGCGACTCAAGCTTTCACTGGTGTTTGTGAAACTTGTAAAACAGTGTGTGTGCACACTTCTCAAGCGTGACTGGTGTGGGGGGATAATTTGCCAAGGTTTCCACTCTCTCTGTCCATCCTCCCATTACTCATATGTCCTCATCCTTTTTATGTTTCTTTTTGTGTCTTACTCTCCTCCGTAGTCTTTCTCTACCTCTGTCTGCCCGTCTGTCTGTCTGTCTATCTATCTATCTATCTATCTATCTATCTATCTATCTATCTATCTATCTATCTATCTATCTATCTCTTCTTCCCTCTGTCTCTCAATCTCTGTTGGCATGAGTCTGTATGCAGTCTACTCTATTCTGTCTGGCTGATGTGGAGAATGCAAAAGGAAATGTAAACAGAAAGTAAACATGTTATGAAAAGATGCAAACAGGATGTAAATGCATAAGGACAGGATGCAAACAGGCTTTAGAATTACGTGGGTGGAAAAGTGCCCCTTCAATCCATTGTCATGGACTGTCCTTGACATAGTATGCACACAGACGCACACACACAATCACACACACGTACAATACCAGGAAAATACAGAAGTATGCAAACATACCTCTTGTAGTCAGAATTGCTCCTCCTCCTCTCCATGTGCACACAAACATTTCAAAGAAACATTCCATTTGCTTATCACAAAAAAAAGAAAAAACAAAACATAGCCTTTCTCTCTGACGCATACCATGTCTTTTTAACTAGGATGATTTTTATTACTTTTATATTTTTTTCTTTTTTTTTTTTTTGGTCTTCCTCTCCCTCTCCTCCCTCACGCTTTCTGTTGCCCTCCTCTGTGTCCCGCGGCAGCGTTCTGTTGCCCTCCCGTGTGCTCCGCGGGGGCCTTCTGTTGCCCTCCTGTTCCCTTTGCATGTAGTAGTGGACGATAGAGGGTGCATGGATCAAGCAGCATCTGTTCCAAGTGTAGTCTTCATTTCCACATTCAGCAATAAATTCCCTTTTTTTCATGTCCATCCTTGACTTGGAATATGCTAGAAGTTTTTTGCAAGTTTTCTCAAGAAAAAAAATGAACTTGGAAAAAAAGAAGAACGAAAAAAAATCTTGTTCATATAAGAAGAGAAAAAAATAAATCTTTATTCCTACCATTTTAAAAAACAACGAATTATTTTGTCATCTGTGTGCTGATCGTAAGTATCTTTCTTCCTTTGTTCCTTTGTTTGTTTCTTTCTTTCAGTGTGTGTGTGTGTGTGTGTTGTGTCAGCATTCACAGAAACTGAAGACACACCCTTAATGATTCTGCTAATGATCGACTAGGAGGGCACTTAAAAGTGTCACACACACACACACACACACACACACACACACACAAGTAAAAGCCTAATGTTCATTGCTGTTTTTGAAAAATCCTACATAGGGACTCTCTCTCTCTCTCTCTCTCTCTCTTCCACAGAACACGGAACAGAAGAGCACCTTGCTCTTAACAAATCATATCAAAGGTAAATAAATAGTGAATTAAAGGTAAACAATTAGGAAATCAGAGGTAAAAGAGCCACGGCTTGAAACAAATGGGAGTGCAAATGTCCCTGTGACCTTTGACCTTTATGACCTGTCTCCACACAGACAGGAAGCTTTGTTGGACACATGTCCAGCTCTAAGGCTGGTCAGTGCTGTGCTGCGGACAAAACGCTTTGTAGATATTACCACTGCACAATTACAAATAACACTGTGTGTGTGTGTGTGTGTGTGTGAACAAGTGTTTGTGTGCCTCTTATGAATTTCCCCTTTCAATATTTTATTTTAATAAGATGAAATGCTGCCTGTTCCAGCCTGGTATCATGTATGTATGTGTGTGTGTGTGTGCGTGTGTGTGTGTGTGGGGGGGTAAATATAGACATTGATATGTTTTATTTTTATTATTATTATTATTATTATTATTATTATTATTATTATTATTATTATTTAGCAGTAACTTTAATTCAAAGACACTTACAAGTAAGACTTGTAACTTTGTAAACATTTGTGTTGTTTTTCATGAGATTTGCTGCCTATTCCCACCGCATATCAGGAAGAGAGTGTGCATGCGGGTGTGCGTTGATGCGATGGCATTAGTAAATGAAGACTCTGAAATGATAAGGAACAGTCGTTATTCTGGCCAGAGACACCCCTATAGGGGTATGGCTGATTTCAGATAAGGGCATTCTCAAAGTCACTATTACATCAACACTTTTTTGAAAGATTGTTAGTTTCTTTTCCACCCAGTGGCGGTTCTATAGTGTTTTACGCCCCGGGCGAGACCACCTCTCAGCACCCCAACCCCCCTCAAAGTCACTATTACATCAACACTTTTTTGAATGCCACCAGACTGACTCCTGATCGAAAGAAATTCAGTCAGCTAAAGTATGAGTGCTCCTTTGAACTGCAACCCAGGAAGACTGGACCTGTTTGGATTTCAGTGTTTCTTCAATATTACTCTCCATTAGGTTCTATGTGATGTGATAAGTCTGTCTATATGATTACCAGCTGAACTTTACTCCACTAGAGAGGAAAAGCTATGGCTTGTTTCTAGCTCCCTTGTCTATTCAATCAAATTATCTTAACACTTGATTAACTGCTTGTTCACAGACATCATGGACGATGTGATAAAGACAGGCTATTACACCACATAAAACAAAAGGCCTGTATAAGCGAGGGATGGCCATGGCCAAGTACATTTTTGTGGCATCATTGTGGGCAGACTTGTCATAATGTGTCTCGCAAAAGAACATTATTTCCTGACTGGAGCAGGATGCTAGAGCCACAATGTAGTGATTAGAGATCAAGGCAAATAACATTTGCTCTATCACACCTTTAAGATTGGGGGGTTGTAGGCCTAGGGATTGCGTAGGCAGTGAGTCAGTGACGTTGAAGGTGTCCATTCCATGTCAACAGCATAGGCTACACAGCATGAATCACATTATTTTAGGCAATGACATATAAACCGGGTTTAGGAAACAAATTGCCTTTTTACGTGGTCGATAGGATCATGAACACACTCTGTGAGATGTGGGCAGGTTACAAGGCATAGATATTGTGCGCGGGCGTGGTCATAACGCTGAATGACAGCTCAAAGCTGGTTTACCTGGTAGGTAGGTTTACCTAGGCGATGAAACCCGCCTAAACGATGCGCATCTGCATTCCAAAGCCATTCAGAGATTATGGCTTTCAAAACCTCATTTCTGTCTGCCGACGGAAGAAGTCGGAGTGGGACAACGACTCAACAGTAAGTAAGCCGCTCTGTGTGGAATTCTTATCCTGCTCATAGTAAAGTCGGTAGGGAACAGGTGTCAGAGTCGATCGGAGACACAACTACAGCGTCCTATCGGGCACGGTGAAGCCAAAGCCCAACAGGTAGCCCAATGTAATTACCGTGCCTTAGATACTCATACCACGCGTTTAAAGAATTAGGATAAGAGGGCGTGTCACCACCAGATAAACTCTGAGAAGAAATACATTTATGTAACCCGCCAGCATCTGCAAAAGGCAATTAGTTTAGAATGTTAAGGCATAAAGCATCAAAGCTACCTCTTATTCATGCCACAATTTTACTTGGTGACAAACCCGTCAATTAAACAGTTAAGAGGGAGCGTGCCTATTTTATGTTCCAACAGCTCTATGTTCCCACATGTGTATAGGCTATGTAGGTATATGCATATAACACACGTCTGTATTGCATGTGTATGCGTATTTATACGTAGGCTATCTGGTTTTGTTTGTCTGACTTAAGGAAATGAAAACAGCTATGCTTCCACCGAAACCATTTTGATCAGGCTATTGTATTTTTTTCTTAGATTAGATTAGATTTTCTAGATTACGGTTGTGACGATTTTTGCTGCTGAGTGATAATCGAAACTTAAATTACTCTATCTATTACTATAACGTGCTTCCAAAAATGTTGGGAGAGGACAGCTTAAACTGAAGGCAAATGTACTGAAGGCACATTTTAAAAATGTCCTAGAAATGGCAAAACTGGATCATTCCCTTTACTTCAAACAGGTTTGTTAACCTAAAATGGCAACTTGTTTCAGTATTGTGAACAATATGATTGATTTTCTTTAAAGTACAAGTGTTTAACAACTAGAGAAATGAAAGCCAAACTTAAACTGTACAACTACCAAAACATGACTGAATTGGGTTCTTTTTAGACAACACATAATTTCCCCCCAAAGTGTACAGAGATATTTGTGGCACCTGATGCATGTGGCCTGTGTTTTTGAGTCTTTGGAGGACCCAAACTCCTCACAGCATTTCATGTTGCCTTTAGTTGTAAATGAGAAGATTGTTAGTGTCTTTTCCACCCAATGGCGGTTCTATAGTGTTTTGTTTTACGCCCCGGGCGAGACCATCTCAGCACCCCCCCCCCCCCCCCCCCCCCCCATTAGTTTATGCTCATTAGTTTGCAGGACAGAAGTGGCAGTGGCTTCCAGGTGTGAAATTGCTGTGTGAGCTAATGAAAAAATGTTCGAGTTAAACTGGTTAACGGCATTTTTTTTAATACATAGTGAAGTTTTGAGAAAACATGTAGCTTGTTAATGAAACCATATTTCTAAGTTAAAGTTTTTTCCATTGTGGTTTAGTTTTGTCTTCTGAGATTGGATTTACATAAACCTATACTGTACAATATATTATACAACAAAATGACAATATATAATGTCAGAACACTTTTTAAATACCAAATATATAAATGAGAATGATCCTCTTTTGTCCTCACTTCCTTTTGCCCCTCTCTTACTCTGTTATTTTCTCCTTCTCCCTCTCTCTCTTTAGAGCATGTCCCTGGTATACAAAGTAATATCCAGAATATGCCGTGTCCGTCGTCTCCTGTGCTGCCTGTGCACGCCCATCCTCCTGATGGCGTGTGTCTGTGTCTACATAACACTCGCCATCTGCCTGTCCATGAGTCCAAAGAGAGTCCAGGAGAGCCTTGTTGCCATCTACACTACGAATGGGAAGTTCACTGCCCCAGGAGTGGAGGCTAGACCTGGGCATCCCGCCCACCCAAAGGGGGCCTTTTGGAGGAGCCAACTGGATGCTAATAATACCGGACTGTGGAACCGGCTTCAGTATAAGCTGGACCTGTTTCACAGCTTGGTCCTGCGGTCAGGCAAGGGCCAACCACTAAGCTTCCAAAAGCCTGTCCCCATGCTGGCCAGGCAAGCAGAAAGCACCTGTGTTTTTAGCCAGGTCTCACTCGAGAAGGCCCTGCCAGACTTCCATACACTGCCCTTCCACGTCAGGGAGTTCCTTCCCAGGATGCTGTGTCTGGACTACCGCCTCGTCATGGACCAGCCTGGCTTGTGTGAGACAGAGCCTGGGAAGGCTGGCGGGTCGAGTCCCTTCCTGCTGCTGGCCATCAAAAGCCAGGACGAGCACTATGAGCAGCGGCGAGTGATCCGGGACACCTGGGGCAAGACGGGGCAGCTAAGGGGCATGAAGGGTGGGGGCAGGCTGGTGCGCAGGGTGTTCCTGCTGGGCAAGAGCGGCATGAGGCCCAACCACACCCAGGAGGAGCTACTGAAGCTGGAGAACGCGCAGTACGGCGACCTGCTGCGCTGGGACTTCAAGGACACTTTCTTCAACCTGACCCTGAAGGACGTGCTGTTCTGGCGCTGGCTGGCCCTCCGCTGCCCCCGCGTTCACTTTGTCTTCAAAGGAGACGATGACGTCTTCTTGCGGACGCCCGCCCTGCTGGACTACCTGCAGGAGAAGGTGGAGATGGAGGAGAAGAAGGCCGCCGCAGGACTGAAGCACGACCGGATGCTGGAGGGCTTCATTGCGGGGGACGTGATCCCCCTGGCTCAGCCAATCCGCTCGAAGGACAACAAGTACTACATCCCCAAGAGCTTGTACACGGGCACATACCCCACCTACGCAGGCGGGGGTGGGGTGGTGTACTCAGGAGCCCTGGCCCTGCGCCTCCGAGCTGTCTCGGCAAGGGTCCGTCTATTCCCCATCGATGATGTGTATGTGGGCATGTGTCTGGAGAGGCTGGGAGTCGTCCCCACACACGAGCCAGCTTTCCTCACGTTCGACTTCCCGGCGGGCGAGGAGGAGTGGCCGTGCGCCTACCACAGCATACTGCTGGTCCACAAGCGCAGCCCGGAGGTGGTGAGGAGACTTTGGGCCGAGGTGCTTGCACCTCCCCCCGAATGCCGCAACACAAGCCTCAGAGTGGAGTCCAAGCCCGAGAAACGAAAGGATCCTCCCAAAGCCAAACCACATAAAAGTGTTAAAAAGCAAGAAATAGACATCATGGACTTAATGTGAGGTTACATTTTTTGTACTTTTTGTACCCAGACCACACTTTATCCTATGACACGATATAGTGTGGGTATTTTTTGTAATGTCTTAAGAGATGGAATGTCAGCTGTGAATTACCACGGGCTCAGGGATATGGACTTTGACCTGTTTACATAAGGCATGGAATATTCAATAGATTAGAGTCAGCTGTCACAGTGATTCCTCAAATCAGGAGTATATTGTTCTGGACCTACTGGAAAGAAACCAAGATTGCCAGAAGTGTGTGTGTGTGTGTAATGTGTGCTGAGGACATACTTACCCTATTACACTTACTGTCACACTGTCTTATAGGAGGTAGTGACTGAATTTAGCTTTACAGACTTCAGAAGATGTCTGAATGCCCCCATACACTGTACAATGACTCTTATTGGTTGTTTTGGCTTAGATCTGGCCCACATGCTGTGAATCTGATATGACTGCCATCAACGGGGCCTGAGTGTCACCTGGGTCCCTGCCCCACTTATTGTGAAATGACTTATTGGTTGTATTGGGCCAGGACCGGTCCAGCAAGCCCACAAACTGACTCTTATTTGGCCTGGCACTGGCCAATATACTTTGACATCTTACTGCAAAATTTTGTTTGTTTTTATGTTTTTTTTGTATTACAAACTGTTAATAAATATTGGTTTGCTCAGAAGAACCACCAGCATAGCCGTTTACAAGAAAATTTTGCCCTATTTTCTTTTTCCAGAAATTGGTGTTAACCTGTCATACCAGCTGGGATCTTCTCTAGAGACTCTCGATGGCAAGCAGAGCAAGGTTGCTAACTTGGCCCATTGCGTTACGGCAAAGTGCTCTATGCTCTTTGGTTACGGCTGTACTTACACTTAGCCAATTGAATTAACCTTGTCGTAGGCTACTAGGAGAGCTGGAAAAAAACGACCATTTCCCCATTTTTTTCTGGTAAAGAAGACTAGCAAATGGCTTTTCCAAAATCAAATCAACAATGCTAGCCGGCAAAATGCACAGCTTCCTTGCTAGCTGGCTAGTTTCCCCTCTGGGGCGCGAGCATGGGAGGAAGGAGAAAAGGAATCCTGCTGTGTTCAATCCATAGGCTCATCCTAGTTTTAGTTATGGGGTGGTGGGGGCAGGAGGAGTTAAACATATTTAGTTTTTGTAATAGTGTTAACCAAACCACTATGCGTTTAAGTGGCACCCAAATATTATGCCATTGAATAAAATGCTAAGCCTGTTTCTATATGTAGCTATAGACAAGAGAAGTCTTTTTCTATAGATCTGAGAACCTGTGAAATGCACCAGAATACATGGAATTGGGGTTCTGACTCCAAAACTGGACTTTGCCCATGACGTACGTCTATACAGCAACAGCACTTTAGTACAACAAAATAATTATTGGACCGAGTATTTCTAATCCGGAGTCAAATATTTAAATTGTGGTCAGTGATGGTTTTTTTTTTGAACTAGTTAGACATGTGTAGCCACCATAGATAGCAAACTTACCTGTTCACACAGAAAGCATTTTGCAAGTTCACAACACCGATCACTCTGATTATGTCTTACAATATTACATTGCGACTTTCCCAGTTTTTTGTGAGATACTGCGAAATCCCAATTTGAAAGAAATAATCAGGGGTGTCCCCCGAGTTAAAACCACTAATTTTGTAAAATGCAATTCCAAAGTAGTGTTGGTTGGAAGAGGTTAGTCGATAAAGCTTTCTTTTTTATGTCTGCTTTAAGTTCTGAAGATTCCTAAAAAATGGTTGCCAGAAGACAATTTAGTATGATCAAGTATGCTGTGTACCAGCCAAGAAACAACAGCAAAATATTTATTACACATCATATTTACAGAAATAATATCGTTGCACCTTTTTAAGGTAATCTTTTTCAATTTAGATGTTACCTTAGCATTGATTAGCCCTCTTGGATATGAATTACCAAGATAGCAATGACACTTCTATAGACTGTGAACTACTTCAGCGGAAATCGGTCACTGAATCACATACCCAATTAGGTCATTTTTTCAAGAATTGTTTTTGTCGCCAAAAAAGAAAAAAGGTGCGTGTCCATTTATTACAATACATCAGACTGATGACCAGTGATTCATAATATTTACCATTGTGTTCAAATCTGAAAAAAAAAAAAAAAACATCAACTGGGCAGCATTTGATTTCTGTGAAACAGGTTTAACCATCAGGAACCTGTTCCAACGAGGAGGGGCTTCCCAAACACCTGTATCAGCCTGCTGCACAACTCTATTGTGCAGCAACTGATCCCAGCTAGATACAAGCTAGCCCAGTCACTTATTGGCCTGAATGTATCAGAGAAACACACACAATCTAATGAGCCCATTTCTCATTATCTGCTGTAAGGCTGTCTTCAGTCATCTGACCTTATCAGCAGGAATGCTCTTTGATGTCATTTTCTGTTTCATGTTCCCAGGAGTTAGTTTGTAGGCTGGCCCGTTTGTGCTATACGCATTGCTCTGGACTGTCTGGGCAGTCCATGTTCGCTTTGACAGGCGGAGTCTGTGTGTATGTAAGGGATTGTAGCTAGACACTGATTGATACATGAGAAAATACAGTTTGGGGTTTTGAACGGAGATGGAAATGTTATATTCAAGCACATACATGCTCTTTGTGTGTATGTGTTTGTGTTTTGCCACCACACACACATTACACACTCTTCTCAACACCCTCCTTTTCCTCTTCGTCATCCTCATCTTCATCGTCCTCATCCTCAGAGTCCTCCGAGTCCTCCTCGCTCTCGGTGTAGTGATAGTTGGTGCGGTTGGTGTTGACAAAAAGGTCACTGTCATCCTCCTCGGACTCGCTGTTCTCCTCCTCTTCCTTCTCCTCTCCTCCATCTTTCTGCTGCGCTCTGTTCTTTCTCTCCTCTGACGTGCTGTTGTCACGAAAGCCTTGTGGCCTGTGTGAGACAAAATGACATTTTGTAAATACTGAACCTGACTGATCCACATTTGGCACAATCTTGTTCCTGTTCCTCCTGTATCCATTCAGCAGCAGTGTTCTGTCCCCTGAACCCCCTAGCATAGTTGGCTTAATAACGCTTCCTAACTGACATACACCTCTACAACAACATCCTACAGGGAAAACATGGGAATCAGTTTAGGGATGACAACTTCAAAGCATGTTGAAAACACAAGTTAAATGGATTTTAGATAGGCCTACAAAAGAAAAAAATAAGTTAACCGTTTAAATTTAGTTAATTTTAATTCAGTTATTATAACTGAGTTTATATATGTCTTTCTGGATTCCGAACTTGCCCATGGTGCAATTTGGCCATTCAAATGGAGATAAGTCATTCATTAAACTCAATCAATTGGTGTGTGACTGGAATAAAGAATTTTATCTGGTCACTTACCACACCCCGAGTTTCTGTAGGTGATGGATGTGATCTCTGTAGAGGATCACGCTGATCTCTCCTTTCACTTTATCCCCCTCCTCGATTGGATCCACAATCACAAAGTCACCTGCAGAGACAGACACACATTCATGCAGACACACACCACCAACATTTTTAGGAATCACAAACAAAAAAAATACACAATTACAATGACCAAGTCTGACCATCTCTAACCACTTTTCCTTTATCTCAATGATGAAGTCATTATGAGGTCCAGCAAAGATATGAAAACTACTCTGTTAAAACTTACACGAGATAAAGCATACAGTACAGTCCAAAAGTTTGGGCACACCTCATTCAATGCGTTTTCTTTTTTTCCATGACTATTTACATACAGTAGATTCTCACTGAAGACATCAAACTGTGAATGAACACATGGAATTATGTACTTAACAAAGAAGTGTTAAATCTTAACTTTTTTATTAAGTACATAATTCCACATGTGTTCATTTATAGTTTTGATGCCTTAAGTCAGAATACTACAATGTAAATAGTCATGAAAGTAAAGGAAACACATGGCTTTTGGCTTGTACTGTATAATGCAGTGAAGCTAAAGATAAATGCAATGTTGAAGAGTCTGACTGCACTGACACTGGGCTAGGCAATTAATAAAAAATAGGGCGTTTATGGTGTGCCACACGCTGATTGGTGGTTGTTGTTGCTACCGCATAGAATCATGGCACACGGTCATCTCCTATGCTTGTAAACTGCTCTATCCTTTAGGTTGAGTCCACAAAGATATGTCCGCATCATTACTTTTAATCTGGAACTTTTCTAAGTAAACACGACTACGTAAGCAGACATCCTTATCAGGAGGATCCATCTCGCTCTTATCTGGGGTAGATCTAACCCAGAAGACACTGGTGTCTAATATGCTATCTGCATAATGTTGGCCTGAGTGACAACAGTTAACCCACACTGGGCTTGTCTGAAATCGCTGCCTGGCTAAGTGGCTGGTTTAAAGCAACGCAATGCAGTCTAGACTTGAAATAGTGACGTTTTTTGGACAATCTCATCCGAATATCACCATACCACACCGTACCAACCAGAGGCGATTGCTCACGGAGAAAATAGTTTACAACTACTATATTGTAGGCTACTATACTGTATTTATATTTACGTGTTCAACTTAGAAATGTTCAACTTCAAAATCGTTATTTATATTTACGTGTTCAACTTCAAAATCGTTTAGCAATACGTTGCCGCAGTTGGCAGTGTTTCTTTTTCATAGTGACCGCGCGATCCAGTCCAGCCTCACTGGACTTCAATGGTACTCTTTGAGAATACACTTTCACTGTCAAAAAGCTAGACATTTATTGGTCCAAAGCTGAAAAAACGTCACTTCCAGGGAGGCTCAGCCTCACTGGGAGTGAATGGAGAGGTGGGCTGAACCGTTTCCGAGAGGAGGCTGAGGCTCTTTGTGGTGATTGGAGGAACTGTTAATGCGGCCGGATTGACAGCTTTTTTTAAAAATATGAACAGGTAGCAGTGGATTTAATGCTCAGTCCCATGCGGATGTGTGATTAGGGAAGTTGTGAGAAATCTCAATTCTTATTGCCTCTTGTTTCTTTGTATATAATTTTCTGAATAAAGTGTAAATATATTACATTTGCTACCTGTTTTCATTTCAGTTCGAAAAGTTTGTTTATTTAAGACTGTAGAGGGGGGAACTAGCCAGCTAGCAAGAAAGCTGTGCATTCTGGCAGATAGCATTGTTGATTTGAAAAAATCTAAATTGAAGAACAGAGCAGACCAACGCCCAACATTGATTTAGCTCTCCTAGTAGCCTACGACAAGGTTAATTCAATTGTGCTAATTCAAAAAGTGCAAGTACAGCCGTAACGCAATGGGCCAAAGCCAACTTAGCAACCTTGCTCTGCTTGCCATCGAGAGTCTCTAGAAAAGACTTCCAGCTTGTATGACAGGTTAACACAAATTTTGAGAAAAAAAGAGGGCAGAATTGTCTTGTAAACAGCTTTGGTGGTGGTTCTTTTGCATAAAGCAACAAATGCCTTATTGTTAACAGTTTATAATACAAAAAAACATAAATACATAAAAACACAAATACTGCAGAAATAGACTAAATAATTTTGCATTAAGATGTCAAAGTATATTGGTCAGTGCCAGGCCAAAAGAACCAATAAGAGTCAGTTTGTGGGCTTGCTGGGCCAGTCCCGGCCAAATAGAACCAGTAGCCTAAGTTATTTCACAATAAGTCGGGCGGGGACCTAGGTGACACTCAGATGGCAGTCATTTCAGATGCACAGCGTGTGGGCCAGATTTAAGCCAAAACAACCAATAAGAGTCATTGTACAGTGTGTGGGGGCATTCTGAGTCAGGGACCCAGCCAAGAGTGGGCCGACTCAAAGGCAAGGTTGTGGGCCACAGTTGATCCTACTGACCAGCCTCCCCTGTTTGAAAGACTACCAGCCGCCACTGGTACCAACGCATGTGGTATGGTGATATTTAGACAAGACAGTGCCATTTTTGGACAATTTTTAGTCCAGAAAGCATTACTTTAAGCCAGCCAGTCATTTCAAACAAGCATACTTGGAAAGCCATCAAGAATGACAAAAAGACACCAAACTGTCACTCTACCTCGCTTGATCCAGATGTTCTTGCGGAACTTTGTGGGCATGCTCACAAGAAACCTCTCGCCCTCTGATGTTACTGCCTCGTGAAGGTTGTTGCCTGGGCTACTGACAACCTGAGAAGAAAAGCAGCCTGATGAAAGGTCATCTCAGGGACAGTATTCATATTTAAAGACCGTGTGCTTCAGAGATCATGGTAAATTTCAAAGCATGATGATGATAAACAATCAAAAAATCTATTGACTGGGCTCTGAACACTTTTCAGCCTTGCTTAGAGTTAAGAGCAGTATCCCATGAAAACCTTTTCAAACACACACACCAGCAGTAGTTTGTAAACTTGTAGGTTGTGTTCTCACCCTCACGATCTGTTGGCTCTCAGTGGGTGTGACGTAATCCCCGAGCACCTCCTTGAAAACGTGTTTTCGTTTAGTAGCTTGGGACATTCTGGGCGTCTCAATTCGTCTCCAGCTGCGACAAGAATCACAAGCAATTAACAAACAGATGCTCATTCTTCGACAGAATGCTACGAATTTGAATATTTCATCTCGAAAGTTCTGGGTCAGACCCACAACCGACCAAGCTGATTCGGAATGACTATCAGTTTATCCGTTGTCTGATGTCAATTTGCTGACTTGTTGGTTTATACAGTCTATGGGTTTATATAGCTGATTACCACGAGTAAGAATATTCACTACTGTTACAATGAACATGCCAAGGTGACTTTTGTAGTACTAAATGGTAAGCTAAATGAACTGTTCCCTCTTATTTAGAACGTAACGGTCAGACCATAACATTACAGATGTGTGCAGGCCGTCCATTAGTTTGTGTTATTCTACGGCCCTCTAGAATGTTGCGATAGCTCCCATTCACTTTGAATGGACTTTCCCAGCGTTCTGCGGGCGGATTTTTTTCGATAACCTTAACTGACAATTACATAACACTGCAAATTGTTTCACATAGGCAGACTAGCGATAACATAGTAGCTAGCTAACAGCTGACATTAGAAATACACGGTCCATGGCTGGTCTTGCGCACTAAACATGCTTATCACACACCTTGATAATGTAGATGAAAAACTGATGCAAGTGGTGTTTTAATTTTCAATCGGTAGTACATGAAGTAGGGTGAAAAACCTCGCAAAGAAAACTGCTCACTGCAGCTCGACAAAATCCGGCGAAGTGTACACACGTGCTGAATTTCCTGTTAGTTACCCAGCTTTACAGCAGTGATGGCATTATGGGTAATGTAGTCCGTCCGGGTTTATCCAGTAAGCGCAATGGGTGGAGGGAGCGTGGATTAACATTCACAAAGTAAATTATACCAGATCATCATACATAAATCCCAACAATTCACAAAGTATTCACAAAAGTACTAAGAATACACATGACTCACTCTAGAATGCATATTTTCTTGTCCAGCTTCAAGTAAATACCCCCCGGCCCACATCCCCCATCCTGGGTTTAGAGTGTATGTGCCTTAGACCCACGATCAAAAAACTTATTTTTATAATTATAACAAAATAATAATAATGCAAGCTTTTAAAATATCAGCAGAGTGCAATGGGTTAGGTTTTACCTTTTCTAAAAAAGTAATTAAACCAACATTTTTAGTTATTCATGCAGACTGTGTGTTTGTGACCTAAGTGTAAAATGTAGGTAAGTAATACATCACAAAATCACAAAGAGCTCCGGAGAGATCAGTAGATTTTTTATTTCCTTTCGAAACAAGTTACAGATATATGACATAATGAGATGATGTGCAAACTTCACAAAAACTGGTCATTTCAGACACGGACATGTGTCTGAGTCCCTGTGACCAACTCGCAGGTAGTATTTTATGTAACTTATTGTGTGTGTGTGTGTGTGTGTGTGTGTGTGTGTGTGTGTGTGTGTGTGTGTGTGTGTGTTTGTATTTTTAACAGCTGGCTCAGAATTATTCATATAACGGAATGATCTTTCTGTGCATTCTTCTGTGATGTGAAAAACACTTTGTCTAACTGCCCCTTACACACCTCAAAGACTCTGCATGACACAAACAACAAACAAGTGTGTTGGTGTGTTAACAAACTCCCCTTTTAAAAACTAAAAATACAACTGTAAATAAATGTGAATGTATGCAAACACATTGTTGCCTACCACTTTTCTACACATCATTACCTATTACCTATCATAATATTATAGCATTTGCATTAAATGCAAGCTTGAAGCAATTTCAAACTGCAAACACAAATAAAGCTTTATACTGTAGACTGAAGCAGGTTTGTTGTGGTAACACATAGGATGCTCTTTGAATGGGTGTAGCAATACAGGTACAGCAGGGCCACTCCACACATACTCTACCACTGCCTTTGAGATAGGTCTGTCAGTTGAAACGTAAATGCGTTTGCGTGTGTGTATGTGCACGTGTGTGCATGTGCATATGTGTTAGTAGTGTGCTTTGATGTAAGCGTGTGGTGTTGAGTGTGTAGCTTATTTAGTTCACCACTGCAGAAGAACACATCTTATTGATGCCACACAGTCCCTTTCCTCTGTACAGGTAGTAGTAGCCCTGTAAGAAACAGCATTAAAAAATATTACACATGGACATGAGAGTATGCCAATGAACACACAAAACCTGTCTTAGAATTTGTGTAAACATGGTGGGCAAGCTTATGATCACGACAAGTGTTCCTCTTCTCTCACCTGTTCTCCATAGTCCTCGCCCCAGCTGTTCTTGATGGCCCAGAAAGGAACCCCCTTACCTATGTACAGCAGAGGCAGTGGGAGAGGGAGATTGAGAGGAAGGAAATGAGGTCCTACTTTCTGTACAAACATTCTCACTCTTTCTACCATATAAGTCCACAAAATGCTATGCAACCACTGATATCAGTGGGCCGATAAAGTGTAAAAAGAGCCTTTGTGTGTTAGTAAGGAATTTGAGTAAATATTTTCATGTTTCCATGCACGCAAACAGAGAGCGGAGCTATTACGCAACACCATTGCACATTTTTCAAATACAACCCCTCCCTGCCACCCCTAAAATGACTCGAGGATCTGTCAGCTGATAGAGCATGTGCCTCTGTAGTCTTGCAATGTGCGGCTAGGGTGACCAAAGGCCAGCACAATCCAGATTACGGCACCAACCACATCAGAACACCAATGCGGAACAGACTTGGCAAACTGGGGTTAAGCAGTGAGCTGTCATGACTCAAAAAGTTTGCTGAACAGAGAAGAGAAAGTAATGTGTGTGTGTGTGTGTGTGTGTGTGTGTGTGTGTGTGTGTGTGTGTGTGTGTGTGTGTGTTTAACAAGAGAAAACTCTGTTCCTAGTGAAGATATTTGAAACGTGTTTTGTATCGGACTGAGCACTCACGTTCTCCATAGCCAACCAGCAGGACAGCGTGGTCAATCATCCAGGGGTTACAGAGGATCTTCAGGGGGTGAGAAATGCCCTTCCTGTAGAACTGCATACAGTGTGTGTGTGTGTGTGTGTGTGTGTGTGTGTGTATGTAAGAGAGATAGAGAAATAGAGACAGATGAACATAAAATCAGTCTACCAGTACAAGCATTGACCTCTAGCCTACATTACTTCACTCGCAGTCTCTCTCTGACACACACACTCTCTCTCTTTCTCTCTCTCACATACAAACTATCTTACATACGCTCTCTTTGTCTCCTTCCTCTTTCTCCCTCCCTGTCTCTGTCTCTTTCTCTCTCTCTCTCTCTCACACACACACACACACTAAATCTCTCTTTCTCTTTCACTCTCTCTCTCACACACACTAATTCTCTCTCTCTCTCTCTCTCTCTCTCTCTCTCTCTCTCTGAGACACACACTTGCACACACACACACACATCCACACTGACTCTCTCTCTTACTCTCTCTCTCTCTCTCTCACACACACACACACACACACACACACACACACAGCATTCCCGGTTGGCCTAGCTCAGAGACCGTAATTACAGGACGCTGACCCACACAGCCAGCAGCCACTAAGGACCTGACGGCCGAGGGCTGAGGTAGCACTTCCTTATACACACTTTCTGGGTCTCCCAAGGTTCCCACAATTACATTCACACACACACACACACACACACACACACACACACACACACACACACACACAATCCCTAAGTTCAGCACACAGGTGCTAAAAGCCATGCGTTCCATACCCCCTCCCCTCATTAGTGATGTCAGGAGCTGATTATCTTAACCTTCTCCTGTGTCTGGCCTCCTGTTAAGGAGCCCTGACTGTGCAATACTTTAGATGGGTTTACCTGCATGGCAAAGGCATTAGGGGTAATACTGTATGTGTGGTTACCTGCATAGCAAAAGCATTAATGGTAACACTGTGTGTGAGTTTACCTGCATGGCAAAGGCATTAAGGGCTGCAGACACGGGGCCATTCTCTGCCAACCAGGCAGCGATCTCTAAGAGAGTGAGAGAGAGAGTGAGAGAGAGAGTAAGTAAGAGAGAGATATATTTATAACACAAAAATGAAGTTCCCATGTTGTGTTCACTCCATGCTTTATCTGCGTGCCCTGAAAACATTGACAAGAAAGGGCAATTTTGTCTCTTGATGTTTGTGCTGGAGTTCTAAACTGTCTTTCTTGTAGTCAGTGACACTGGAGACTGGAAACTTCAAGAACTCACACACAACTTCCATCCATTTAGCAATCAGGAAGGAATCCAGTCGGCACACGCTCGCATACATCGGATCTTTCCTAACACCTCTGTGAGGAAACCCAGGGGCGGCAAAACTAGCCTGACAAGAAGAGAGAGGGGCTCTAGGTGTGTGTGGGTGTGTGTGTGTGGAAAGACTGTGTACGTTCATATGACAGGCATGATTGGTATGTTCTGAACATTTTGTTCCAGGTAAATCAAGCATGAAAGTGTGGTGAGAATAACAGTAATATTTGTGTGTGTACTTGTGCAAACACACATTTGCACTCACCCGTGTGTGCCTGCGTGCGTGTGTATGTGCATGTGTGCCTCTCTTACTGTTTCAAGTAGTATGCTCCTAGTGTTTGCTCATGGTCAACCTCAGCAGTCATGTGAGACACATATACGTGTCTCCTAGAGGTATTTACTACCCACAATCTCACCAAGTGTTACAATTATGAGACGTACACACAACTAGTCATTAAAGAGGACAATACACAGACCCTACCAGACATCTACACCTCTGCACTACTGCACACACACATATACACTCACACACGTACATACACACACATTGTCTCTCTCTCTCTCTATGCTACATATATGTAGTATATGTGGACATAAAGTCAATGCTGTATTAAAACACACACACACACACACAGTTCTCATCTTGTGAATGCTGTATTAAAGCACACACACACACACCGTTTTCGTCTTTGGGCAGCTCCACAGAGCTGTTAATGTAAGCGGCTACTTTGCCGGTGGAGAAGTCGCAGGCCTGCTTGTGCCCCGTGTAGCTGTAGTCCATCTCAGTCTCCAGGCCGCCTGAGCAACAGCCGTAAGCAAAAACAAAACATACACACAAACATAAAACAAACTACGTAAACAAATAATGTAAACAAATGTAAACAGACACCACAAAAAGAGTAATACAGAGATTGTTTCATAATATGAACTCAAACTAGCACCAAAGGTCTGGAATCTAGAAGGCTGTGCTACTCTACACAGCAATAACACAGGGAGAAAACTGGCCAAAGACTGCGTTCACATGGTGGGATTGGTTTGGTTTGGGATTGGTTTGGGTGTTGCTTCCAAACGGGTGGTCTGTCCCCAGATCCTTGTTCACATGCAGTTCGTCTAAGCGGATTCGGGCAGAGACCCGGCCCTTTCCGCTACGCTAGGTGGGGGCGCTGTAGTCAACTTCGATCTTTCTATTATTATCTTTTAATGCAAGGAACGTCTCTTCCACGCATAACTCTTGAACCACTCACCCGCTTGATCTCAAATTTGGAGGGCGTCATCATAATGTTACCAGTGTGTGCAGAAGTTTTGTGTTGTTTGGGCAAAAAATGCCAAAGATATCGGTCAAACCGTGCCGACCCAGCCATGACGACCCAGGCTGATAAGATTTACAATGCTAGCTGCTACAATGTTGGACAATCCTACAATAAATGAGGAATTGCATTTTACCTGGCAACAACCAATTAGACTGCTTATTACTGTCTTCATGACACTTTCTGATTGTGTGACATGCCATTTATAAAAATGTATTAAAATAAAAGCCTGGCGATTCTGTTGCTGGTCTGCTTAATTAAATATTAATTTATAGTTCTGATGTAAAGTCAAGTGACAGGACAGCTTGCTAGACTTATGGCTAGACATCAGTCAGCAGCTTCATTTCTACATACCACAGCACAGAATGAGGAAGGGGGGCAATCTGTCACCCTGGCAATTATAGGGAGGGAAAGTAAAAACCAGCAAACCTAGTGGCAGTGTTCCTACCTGCTAAAAAATTCCATGGACTAACATAGACCACAATACTAAAAAAAAGTCCTTTGAGGACACGAGATCAAAGCTATCCATCAAAAATATATTTCAGTCTGTAAATTGGTATCATCTACCAACACTGAAAGTATCATGCTAAATTTCCCCTTCTTTAAAAAACTCGAAATTGTGCCTATCATGTCAGAAACGGACTACAAATGTCCTGACAACGTACTCACTTTCCATTGCTAAAACTCATATATGGCGCTCGATCGGTGTAGTCCTTTATAATTTATATTTAGAGAAAAATAAAGTATGATAGCAAGTATTAATACATTTATCACACATGCATATCATATGCAAGCCACTGCCTTAATCTCACACTTTAAAAATATGTGTGAACCTAAATGTAATATAATTCAAATTTAGAGAAAAATGAAGTATGATAGCAAGAATTAATAGATTTATCACACATACATATCATATGCAAGCCAGATCTAAGTCCCACTGACATCAACTGACTTTGTCAAAGCAGTAGGAACGTTGGCAGCAGGGGGCGATGAGATTACTTTCCCTGGAAATTACACCAGTTGGAATGTGCCAAAGTCTGATGACAGCATGTATATGTCGCCACGGTTACTCACCCAGGTTCTCGATGGCTGCATAGGCATTGGATGGGAGCCCACCACCACAAGCCTGGTCCAGCCTATCACAGTCCACCAGCTCTGTGACCGACAGAGTTGACAGTCAGTTACATACATATGTGTGTGTGTGTGTGTGTGTGTGTGTGTGTGTGTGCTTGTTTACCTTGTTCAGACAAGGACAGGAGTTTGCCACTCTTCAGAAACCACTGACCCTCAATGTTCCCTGTAACAGAGAAAGCCCAACAGGAGCCACACATTCCCTGCACCCACACACACACACACATACATAAAAATAAAAGTGAACAACAAAACTGTATACTTTCATAACAAAGTACACAGTATGCATGTACAAATTGTGACTTACAGTATAAATGTGTGTGTGTGTATGTGTGTGTGTGACACCCTAACCTGGTTTTTGACATCGCTGACTGCCCCGTGCTCTCTCCAGTCCCAGCTGGCTGGTGGGGGGTTGCTGGCGCGTACTGCAGGCTTTAGGGGGCGCTGTAGAGTCCATTGACTCAGCAGTGGATTCAGGTACACCTCCCTAAACTCATCCTCTACAGGAGAGAGTGAGGAGGGGAAAGGGACGGGGCGAGGTGGGGAGGCATACAGAAGAGAGGGAACAGAAGGATAGAAATACCAAGGAAAGAGACAGCAGAGCAGAGAGAAAGTGTAATGAATAACAGGCAGAAATCAAACAGAATGAATATCAATGATATCCCAGAACAAACAGCTGCACTATTTCTGTTATTCATTTATAAAAGTCAGCTCCCATACACACACTTCCTATAGGTTTATAGCACAACACAGTGATTCACATTTTACATTGCAATTTTGTGTTTCTAGAGGTTAACACACACACAGTCACCTGGGCTGGGGGGGAGGGGGCTCTGAAAACACACACACACACACACACACACACACACACACACACACACACACACACACACACACAGCATAATGTATTCTAGAGGTATAACACAGAGGAACACACACACACACTTGTGTCATACAGGTAAACACACACACAAACACAATCACAGGTGGGGGTAACTACTGAAAATACCTTCAGACATACACACAAACACTGCATGCACATGGACGAGTTGAAACCGATTAGAACTGGTTTGGGATCGTATCGATGTGCACGGGATAAAGATCGGATAGGGACTGGCTTCACGAAACCACTTGGAACGCCAGGCTTAAGCCGATGTTAAACCAATTGGTGCTGCCTTGTGCACGGGATCGTATCAGATTCACGTACTGTGCATGTATCATCGAAATAAAAAACGCAGTTTGTTCCTTCATACGGACTGATGACACAGCAGAATGCACAACATGTACGCGAATGTCTCGAACACCATCTTTGTATGCCGCCATTATTAGTAGTAGTATTTAGTAGGAACAGTGCAGAGCCCATAGAAGATGTGCCAGAGTATTACATTTTTGTTTAGACCACCTGTTTTGCGATGTGGGATAACCGGAATGAGAGGTGAAAAGCTCAGTCTCCTCTACGTGTCGTCTGTATGCACTGTAGCCATATGTGTGCAGTGCTGTAGTTTGCTGTTGCGTATCTTACCTACATAGCAGCTTTGTTGTGGGCAAATGTTTACTCGTGTTATGTCCATTATTGTAGTTATGTCGTTAGTCGCGTTATGTCCAACATTGTAGCAGCTAGCGTTGTAAATCTTATCAGCCTGGGTCGTCATGGCTGGGTCGGCATGGTTTGACCGATATCTTTGGCATTTTTTGCCCGAACAACACAAAACTTGGCAATGCACACACTGGTAACATTATGTTGAGATCAAGCGGATGAGTGGTTCGAGAGTTATGCGTGAAACAGACGTTCCTTGCATTAAAAGATAATAATAGATCGAAAGAAGTTGACTACAGCGCCACCCACCTAGCGGAAAGGGCCAGGTCTCTGACCATTATCCGATTAGATGAACTCCATGTGCACTTGGATTTTGGGACAGACCACCCGTTGTGTAGCAACACCCAAACCAATCCCAATCCAACCCAATCCTACCATGTGCACGCAGTGACAGACACACACACACACACACACCTGTGAGGTCACTGAACTTGGTGACCCCATACTCGGCTGAGCCCTGCTCCAGGGACTGTAGGATCTGCACAGTCTTCATGTTCTCCTGGAAGATACGCAGACGCCTCTCAGCCTCTACAGGACACACAGGGGTCACAGAGCGTGCAGAGGTCAATTTCAGGGCATTGCACTCTTAGTCCTGTGCTCTGTTACAAACCACTTTATATGTGTGGGTGTGTGCGTTTATGTGTGTGCGAAACTGTGTGTGTGTGTGTGTGTGTGTTCTCACCCTCCTGACTGCTGTAGGATCGGTTGTATTTCTCCATAAAGTCTTTGAACTGAGTCAGCAGCTGCACAGACTCCTTTAAGAGGAAAGAAGGATCATTCTGGCTACTGACATCAAAATACACACACAAACATGCACATACAAACAAACACACATAAACACACAGTCTTACACACATGCACACACATACTCTACCTGAGAGGGCTTGTTCACGGAGAGGGGCACAGACACTACTTTTCTGGCCTCCTGGGGCTCCACTGTGGAATGGAGAATAAACAGGTCAGAACAGTCACGCTTACTTCTTTATTTCTGTTTATTTGCTTGTGTGTGTGTGTGTGGGTGTGTGTGTGTGTCCGTTTTGAGTTTGTGCTTTTGTGTGCTACCTTTTGTACACATGTATCTGTGCATACTGTGTGTTTTAAGTGTATGTATGTGTGTGTCCACGTATGCATGTGTCTGTCCATGTATGCATGTGCATATGTGTGTTTGTAAGAGTGTGTGTGTGTGTGTGTGTGTGTGTGCGTGTGTGTGTGTGTGTGTGTGTGTGTGTGCGTGTGTTTGTAAGAGTGTGTGTGTGTGTTTACAGCATATACCTGAAGGCTGGCACTTCTGTTTAAGCAGGGTGTACTTGTTCTGCCAGGGGATGTCCCAGACCTCAAACAGACACACCTCCGTCTGTAAGACAGAGAACCCAGAAGCCAGAGGGCAGAGAGGGCAGACAGACATGAGGAACACAGAGACAAATGCCAAAGAGTGACAGCCTTATCAGCAGCAGGACACACATTGTGTGTGTGTGTGTGTGTGTGTGTGTGTGTGTGTGTGTTTGTGTGGGCCTGTGCATGAGATATGGAAAGCAATTTATCTCAGTGTTGAAAGGCAGGAGGGGATGTGTTGTTTTGTTTTTCATTTACGAACAAACCACGGCAGGCAACTTTCCACTATTTAAGAACCTCAGTAAAACAGAGCATTTTATAAGGGAGTTCAGTAAATAAATCAGCATAATCTATTCTAGAGGTGAATTTGTTCTTGCCAAGTTAGCAATATTTTAATAAATGTTTTTTTTATTCTTTAACTGGACTGCGTATATAACATATAGAAAGTACAGACACCACTTCAGTATTGTAAGATATATTTTGCTGTGAGGTTATCCTCTTTTTAACAGTATCCAATAGAGCAGTGTGGTTTGGTTTAGGGAGGTTTAGTATCCAATAGAGCAGTGTGGTTTGGTTTAGGGAGGTTTAGTATCCAATAGAGCAGTGTGGTTTGGTTTAGGGAGGTTCAGTATCCAATAGAGCAGTGTGGTTTGGTTTAGGGAGGTTCAGACTGACCTGACCCACTCACAGTCAGCTGACCAGTCAGTGCTTTTCACAGCTTCCTGAATCTACCACAGTTGATGGATGACCAATGACAGCATGACAAGCCACAAAGACTGTGTGTGCATGTGTGTGTGTGTGTGTGTGTGTGTGTGTGTGTGTGTGTGTGTGTGTGTGTGTGTTTTGGTGTTGTCCTGGTCACATGCTTCAGTGTTTTGTGGATTAGGGCAAGGCTCCAGTGTGAATGTGTGGCCAACCATCTACTGGGGCACAAACACTGCCAAGGCTCACAGTTGCACATCAGTAAGGCGGGCTGTGTGTGTGTGTGTGTGTGTGTGTGTGCGTGTGTGTGTGTGTGTGTGTGTGTGTGTGTGTGTGTATAAGAGTATATCAAAATATGATCTGTGGCTGAGCGACACATGTGACCAGCACAGTGGGAAAGAAAGAATACAACTCTGCAAACAATGGACAACACATATGTCACAGCCCAGCACTCCCACTCTACTGACTGTGTTCCCCTTGCTATCTCAGAAGCCCCCTCCTTCTGATTTAAGTGTGCCAGATGGGGCGACGGGTGACAGGTGACAGGTGATGTCCTACTTTCTCACAATGCCACACACATTCGTTTCACTCACCTTCAGCTTGTGGAGCTCTGGAACGAAATCGCACATGTCAGACAAGCTCAGTTCAGCCGTCTTCTTGCATTGTGTATTGCCAATCTCCACAGTGATGCTGTACCTGATACCCTTTACTACCTGTAGGAAAAGCACAGTAGATGATTTAATTACATGTGTAATACATAATTATTACACTATCTTATACTCTCAATTTCAGACATAGAATAAACATATTCTGACATGGTATCGGGGGATCTATTTGGAAACAAGTAGGAGTTTCTGTTGTAATTTCTTTGCTGTGGAATGACAATATTTTTTCTTTCCTTGAGCTTTATTGCAGTAAGATGTGTACTATGGTGTTACGCCAATGATTTAATGCCGAAAAAGAACTGCACCATTCTCTACATGTTGCGCATGCCGAGCGCAGTTTGGAAGCTCTAAAACAATGCCCACACTCCATAGGATTAGTGGGAGTTGCGCATCATCAGAGCTTTTTATATCACAGCCTAGGGTCCGACATTTCATAACAACCACCACCAACCAAACCGTAAACAGTCCAATAATCAGAAATAATGGAAGACACATAAATCTTTGCACATTATTATACTGACAGGTGTCAAACAGACGCTTAGCAAACGTGTAGGCAAGGTGTGCGCTACACTCCATCCAAACTATACCTGTTTACTGGCCGATATCACGCGGCTGACTCTGCGGACATGCATGCCGTTTGAGCCCATGTTGTAACGCTCCTCGGCGAACTTAACCGCTTTCAAAACACCAGGGTCCGACTCAGACAAACGGACCATGGCTCCTGGAGCCCCGATCAATGGCGTTGCTGGACCGTCATCGAGGCTAAAAGCCGAACCGAACACGGCTAGGATCAGACAGACACACACCGGGTGCATCTCCATGTCTCCGACGTCTAAAAAACGAAGAGATCCAAATTACCCTGTCACTTCTTTTTTCAAGACAATCTGTTTGCTGCAGTTACATATCAAACCCACTGGGGCTTTAACAATATGCTGCGTGACTGCCTGCCTGTTTGCCTATCCGAAGATGGTGGTCGACCCAAACAAAACAGTGTGCAAGAATGAAAGTTGATTGGCTAACACTATACTGGGCGGGGCATCATGTTTATTGTGCCTTGAGTGAAGGAAGATATAGCGTAGGCCTACAGTATAGGCTATATATTTGGGCAATAGACAATAAAATATTGTTACTCTAATGCCATCTAAAATCAAGATGACCTGGTTTAAGGTGCACCCGACATCTCCATCCTGTCGGTTAATTTACTTAAAAGGTTTGACTTCTTGGCCAAAAATGAGAGCTATGTTTATTTTAGAATAACAATCTGGCACAGGCCTATCTGTAGGCCCGTAATGGATCATTTCTCTAAAGTTTGTCAAGCAAAAAACTGGCAATAGGCCCGTCTGTGAAAGAATTTCTCAACATTTGATTCATACACCAGTGAACAGTCGTGACGAAATCAAATGTGCCTGGCTGTCACTCGAAGAGCAAAATTATATTTCGTCAACTCGCCTGGAAATCTAAACCAGAGGAAACTGCTATTCTGGTTGCTCTCCTAGTCCTTGTTAAACTGGCATGAACTCCACCCGGAGGACTGACTTTGCGTGACCAGGCCATTGGACATGGCTCACAGCAAAATTCCGCGTGAAGGTGAAATCATAACGCATTAAAAACAGCTTCTTCCGAGCACAGAAGGGGCTGAGGGACTGGAAACTCTCGCCAAACTCATCAGACAACAAACATAGACTTACAGATATCCAAGCAATCACGGTCACATTAGGAAAACTACGGGTAAGCTATACTATTGTGCTATTATGCCACTTTGAGGGGTTTAGCCAAGTTCATGGTCAAGCTACAGTCATTGTTACAGAACTTGTAAGGTTGACCCCGTGTTATTTTACATCGGCTAAGGCTAGCATAATACAGATTTATAATGAATCTAAAAGCAACTATTGTTTGGATGGTGTTAGGCTAATGATTTTGAGAAGACTTGAGAAAAAATGAGAAAAAATATTCTAAAAAGTATGGCGTTTGTGTTGTTGTTGAAATGATTTGTATATTATTAATTTAATATGAAGTAACAACTTGTGATAATAATATCACAAAAATTAACTATTTGTTAATGTCTTATTAATGTCTGATGTCAGACTTTTGTCTGAAATGAGAGTATATGTGTGAATAATTTCACCCTGCAGACGCAGCTAGTTTGTTTCTCAAATATATTCACATTCTTCTCTCTCTCACATACACACACACACACACACACACACACTTTTCCTCTCCTTTCTTACAAACTTGCCTTGTCATTTACCCTTTCACCTACAATTTCACTCACAGTGACTTACCACCAGATTCCTGAATCATCACACATCCCCTAACACACACACACACACACACACACACACACACACACACACACACACACACACACACACACACACACACACACACACACACACACATTAATATCTGTGTCTTTCTGCAGGTTCTGTTTCACCAGAGCCCACATACACAACTCATTCAGGTAAGTCTAAGTTGGTTATTCAGAGTTTCTACATGTAACAACATGTAATATTATGTACTAACACTGTACCTAACACAAGCACTAACCCTAACCCTATAGAACAGTGTAAGTACATAATGTTGCATTATATTACATTATGTACTTACACTGTGTGTGTGTGTGTGTATGTGCCAAGGCCATGGCTATTATAATGTTACATTGTTACACAATTTGTTACACTGCAACTAATTGATGTTAACAGGGACAGTAAAATAAATAACTAAAATTGCTTTCAATTCTGAGTCAAGACCAAGTAAATGAAATGTTGGCCTTGACACAGCCACACAGCCTGCTTATAGCCTCAGTTCTCTTAGGTCGATGCAACACGCCCACTTGAAGAAAAGCCAGCATATGCCTTCTCTGGCATGTGAATGTACCGTAAAACTAGACTGGACTACATTTACGTTTACAGTTACAGCTACAATATTTAGTTACAATTATGGTGTTTATTATTATTATGGTGTTAAGTTATGTACACCCAGTAATCATAATAATTACCACATGATTCAAAAAGCACTTGGGTAAACCTTTAAGCAAAAGCAAGTTATGGAAAAATATTACCATAACTTAACAAAGATTAACATAGGTTAAATAATAATTAGAAAATAATTAATCTAATATAATGAATCATCAAAATATATTTAAATGTGTCTTTAAAAGGAAATGTGTCTTTAAACGTCTTTTAAAAACGTCTAAGTTGTCGGAGCAGCGAGTGCTTTGGTCCACCAACACCTCCACCATTGAGTGACCAGATCAAAACACTTGTAGTGACACACTAATATTTAGCCGCCACAACAAGCGCTCCGAGTACTGCAGCACTAATGCCTGGCCCCACACAGCCCACCCCCCCACCCCCCCCACACACACTCTGCAGATAGAGTTTGAGGGGGGTGACATAACTGTCTAACCTTTACTGCCATCCTGTAACCACAAATCTGAGACAGGGATACCTAGCTATTATCTAGGTGTGTGACTGTGTGTTTGTGTGCAGTGTCTGTTTTTATGTGTGGGTTATCTGTGGGTTCTGTGTGTGTGTGCACTTATCAGTAACCACTGTCATCCAGAAACTTTGAGTCTAGCTAGGTGATGACAGAAGGTTCAATAAGGGAATGTATGTAGACAGGCTCTGGTCAAAATAAACCTGAATCAGCTGTTAATCGGCTGTCAAAATAGCATACAGTTATTATGATTCCCTAAAGGAGAAGCAAAACAGATAGAAATTAAACCTTGATGCTGTGCGACTGGGATTCTGCTTATATAAAACACCAGCAGGCGCCTGATTCCAATAGCTTGCAGTTGGGTTGCAGTTTTGTTTTCACGTAGCTAGACTCATTCTCCAAGGGCAGAAGCTCTAAGTTCCCGGATGTCTGCTCCCCCACAAATGTCTGCTCCCCCACCCCTTAGATGGAGTTTGAGGGGGCTGAAGCAGAGGAGCAGCCCAGCGAGGCGGAGTTGCTGGGACAGGTGGAGGCACTGATGCACAGGCTGCTGGAGGCCTTCAGGCTGCTATCTCTGCGTGCCCAGCAGAGGGCGCTGCAGCTAGCTGTGATGCTCTGCCTGCAGGCTGTGCTGCTCTGGGTGGCTGTGTTCCTCTATGGGAGCTTCTACTACACCTACATGCCCAGAGCCAGCTACTCCACACCTGTCTACTTCTACTACAGGTGAGAATTCCTCTCTCTATCTCTATCTCTATCGCTATCTCTCTCTCTCTCTCTCTCCCTCTCTATCTCTCTCTCTCTTTATATATATCCCCCCTCTCTCTTTCTCTCTCATTTTCTCTCTCTCTATCTCTCTCTCTCAATCTCTCTATATCTCCCCCTTCTCTCTGTCTTTCTCTGTCTCTGTATAAGGGTTAGAAAGGTACACAGAAATCAAGGTTCCGTTCACACAGTTTGGGCATCAGTGTACATTTGGAATATGGAACAATGGGAAAAATGCATAGGACTATTCAGAAATTACATTTGAAATAGTATAAAATAAAATCTGTGCCATCAGGTTTACATCCTTATTTGTGCATGGGCTTGAATGTTCTAAAGAGGCGCGAGCACTTTTACTCTAATAATAACTTGAAGCCAGGGTCCTCTGCCACTCACTATTGTGTACAGTACTTATTAAAGTGAGGAGCACTGCAGTACAGTAAGCTACAGTGCTGTAAAAGTCTAAGTGTCTTAACCCTGTGTGTGTGTGTGTGTGTGTGTGTGTGTGTGTGTGTGTGTGTGTGTGCTCCACAGTGCAGACTGCCAGTTATCTGCTGCGTGCTCTTTTCCAATGGCCAACGTCTCTCTACTAAGCAAAGGCAGAGATCATGTATGACAAAACAACTCACTCTTTCTCTGTTTGTTTTCTCTGTCTTATTTCATTTCTATTCTCTGTCTTATAAAGTATGCACCCCTTGCTTTTATTTATTTATTCTTAGTTTCATATAATTTCTTAAATTGTATAAATTGTTTTCCCTCTTTCTGATCTGTGCTCTTAAACAAGTATTATTAAGTTATATTACTATGAAGTATTATTTTGTTATTATATATCTATATTGTGTTTTGTATATTTTCTTTTCTCTTTGTTTTTGTGTTTTTTTTGTTTGTTTGTTTTGTTTTATAGCACTTTGGTTAACTGCTGTTGTTTATAAAGTGCCTTATAAAGTGCTTTATAAATAAATTTAATTGACAATTGACATTGTTCTTGCAAACTTGAACACACATGTATATATATACATGTACACACACACACACACACACACACACACACACACACACACACACACACACACACACATGCATGCACACACACACACAAAGTGTGTCCTAACTGGGTTAAGTGCTAAACCTGACTGAAGTGGTAGATCTTCACACAGAAGAGGTGTGTGGTTTTGTACTGTAGAAAGAATAAAGCCTTTGGGTTGTTCCTAAACTAGACTTCCAACAAATCAATGTTCTCAAAATACCAAACAGATGAAGAAACATGGTTATTTTTTGTGCGTTGTCCTGCCCCTCCTAGGTGATGACTTATGGACAGCCCTATCGGATCTCTCTTGAGCTGGAGATGCCCGAGTCACCAGCCAATCAGAATCTAGGGATGTTCATGGTGAAGATGACTGCATATGGCAAAGGTGAAAAGACCATCAGCACTGCAGCACGTTCAGTGAGTTTAACACACACAAACAGACATGCACACAAACAACACACTTCCAGTGTAAACAGACTCGTGTGCTAATCATGCCTCTCTCTGTACTCTCTCTGTCTTTCTTCCTCTTTCTTTGTCTCTCTGTCCCTCTCTCTCTATTCTCTCTTTCCCTCTCCCTCTTCTCTCTTTCTCTCCTCTCTCTTCGGCCCACTTTCTCTCTCTCTCTCATCTCTTCCCCTCTCTCCCCTCTTTTTCTCTTGCTCTCTCTCACCTCTCACCTACATTCTCTCTCTCTCTCTCTGTCTCTCTCTGTCTCTCTCTCTCTCTCCCTCTCTCTCTCAGCAGACCATGTTGCACTACCGCTCTGCCCTGCTGCAGATGATGGCAACTGTCCTGCTGTCTCCCCTGCTGCTGAGCGGAGCCTCCGAGCAGAAGCAGCTCGTTACCATAGAGTTATTCTCCGACTACACAGAGAGCTCAGTAAGCAAAACACACACACACCACACACAAACACACACACACACACACACACACACACACACACACACACACACACATTGTCATGTTGACCTACACAGTAATAAACCGGCACACACTATGTATGCATTGCACAAATTATATGCTCCAAGAATTTGGTTAGCTGCACACACACACACACTTATGCAAATATAGTATTCACACATACACACATTCACATACGTACATGCACATTTATATTCACACCACACGCATACTGTACACCAGCACATGCTTATGCATTTTGTACATGTGTCCACTAGCACTAATGTCTATGTGCTGTCAGTATTTATTCGGTAACACTAATGTCTATGTACTGTCAGTATTTATTCAGCAATACTAATGTGTGTGCTGTCAGTATTTACTCAGTAACATTCATGTGTATGCATGCTATTAGTATTTATCCACTAACACCAGTGTGTGTGTGTGCAGTAAGTATTTATTCAGTAACACAAATGTGTGTGTTCTGTCAGTATTTATTCACCAACACTAATGTCTGTGTGCTTTCAGTATTTATTCACTGACACTAATGTGTGTGTGTGTGCTGTTAGTGTTTATCCACTAACACCAATGTGTGTGTGTGTGCTGTAAGTATTCATCCACTAACACTATTTGTGTGTGTGCTGCCAGTATTTATTCACTAACACTAATGTGTGTGTGTGCTGTCAGCATTCATCCACTAACACTTATGTGTGTGTGCTGTCAGTATTTATTCACCAACACTAATGTCTGTGTGCTTTCAGTATTTATTCACTGACACTAATGTGTGTGTGTGGTGTCAATATTTATTCACCAACACTAGTGTGTGTGTGCTGCCAGTATTTATTCACTAACACTAATGTGTGTGTGTGCTGTCAGTATTCATCCACTAACACGTATGTGTGTGTGCTGTCAGTATTTATTCACCAACACTAGTGTGTGTGTGCTGTTGGTATTTATCCACTAATACTAGTGTGTGTGTGCTGTTAGTATGTCCCCACTGCAGGTGCAGTTATTGAGCTCCAGTCTCACCGAGTGCAGGTGTACTCAGCCCACCTCTTCATACATGCACACTTCTCTGGCATCAGGTAGACACACACACACACACACACACACACGTACACACACGATCACCCACCTATACAGCCTACATGTATGAATGTACACACACACACGCACACATACACACACACACACACACACACACACACACACACACATACAGTACATACACACACCTTCTAGTATACACAGAAATCTTGGTAGTCATAAAAGAATTCATGCCTGTCTTTTTGCATTTGCATGTCTGTTTGGACACCTCTCTTTCCCTCTCTGTCAATTCAATTCAATTAAATTAGATTCAGTTTAGTTCAATTTACTGTCTGTCTCTCTTTGTGTGTGCGCGGGGTGTGTTTACAGATACGTGTTGTTCAATTTCCCGCTTCTGTCCGCTGTGGTGGGGGTGGCCAGTGCCTTCATCTTCCTCTCCATCACCATCCTCATTGGCTCAGTGCAGCACAGCTGGAATGCACAGATCTCACGACCACGGGTAACAAGCACACACACACAGACACAAACACACATATATACAGGAACAGGCACACACCGACACGTGCCCACATAACTACAGCATCTTAATTCATGTACGTATGTGTGTGTGTGTGTGTGTGTGTGTGTTTGTAAACACTCAAGGTTAGACAGCGCTATCGGATGTGGAACCCCAGAGAGGACAGACCTGTCTGGTCAGAACCTTGTGACATCACTGCAGGCGAGAGGGAGAGTTGTCCAGGTGGACACACCTAAACAAATACCACACCCCTGTTTAATTAAAGGAACACTGGCATGATGCACCTGATTATAAGTGCACTGATAAACATCTTTCATGACTCACCATCTCCCCCTTGTGGCTAGAAGTAAGCAGTGACAAAAGCTGATTTTTTTTTTTTCATTTTTACAGAGGAGCCAAGCTACCACATAAACCCCCCTACTCTGCCAGAGTCCAGTGATCTACCTGTAGGAGCATGTAATGTGGTGGAAGACTCCATTCCTGAGGGAGCGGGTGATACTAAGCTAAAGGCAGTGATGGGAGAGTGTATCCATGAAGGAGCAAGGGTTTCTGAGCCAAAGCCTGACCTGCAGCCAGATCAGCAGGGGCAAGCAGAGGCTGTCTGTGTGGAAGCAGAGGACAAGCAACAGATGGCTGGCAGGAATCAAACCGAACTAGAGGGCTCCTCTGGTATCCCAGAAGCCCTTGCTCCCCCAGACGAACAGCAAACCATACGCTGTACCATCTCCTGATTTCTTTTAGTCACACAATACAGCTACACACACACACACACACACACACACACACACACACACACACACACACACACACACACATTCATACACACACACAAAGACAAGCCCACAAAAATACACACCTTTCACAAACTTAAACATGACACACCAAAGATAACACTCCTCACACACACACACACACACACACACACACACACACTAACAGACACACACAAGACATGGGCACAGACAGGTGGAAAAACATATACACATAAAACCATGTAATCAAAAACAAACAGCTCATACACATATGCAGGCACATTAAAAACACATATATAACTACATGGAGCTATATGTGTTTTTAATTTGCCTGCATATGTGTATGAGCTGTTTATGTTTTTGGGTGTATTGTTTTTCGTGACATACTGTACATCAATGCACCCAATAAAGGGTTTTTGTGTGTTTTCGTAAGAAAAAAAAGGTGAAAAGAGAGGTGATGGGTCTGTATGTTTGGGATGTAGAAACCAAGGTTACTGAGATGGAATGACTGGTGTGGGTATGCTATTGACTGTTCACAGTGTGCTGTGTGTTGGATATGTTATGATATGTAGATGCTGATAGGCCCACCACTATTTCCCAAACAAATGAACTTCACAGATGAGCATATGTTAGTTATCTGAACACTATCCCCAGAGAGTTGACAGACATGAGTCAATGTAGAATGGCTGACCCAAAATGTCATTAATTAATTAGATTTTTTAAAAAGCTAACAGCATATACCAGGTAACTTAAGATGCCAGATTAGCTTATCATATTTTACCATATAAAGTAAAATATTTATGTGATTTATTTATTGATGCTTTTCTCATATGTGATGGGCTGTTTCTCTGTTTGGCAAATAACAGCAAGATGTGCTTTTACTTATATAGTTTATTATGCTCAAATGTGCCTGGACAGGTATGTGTCCTGCAATACTATTTATTTTATTTTTAAACAGTTAATAGGCAAACAAGTCATTAAATTATTCCTGAACTTTATTCGGTCCTCTCTACTTAGCCTTTCCTCTTCTGCTTTTCCAGTTACTCTAGAATTTGACCTTCTTTAGGCGCCACGCAGACTGATGTCCTCTACCCTACAAACAGAGCGCATGGCACTAGAGCGGAGTTTGCCAGTGGAATGTGGAAAATAATGCTCGAATTTGCATTAATTTCCATGAGCATACACACAACACAGTAACACGAACACACAGACACACGCTCTCTCTGTCTTTCAGTAGAGAACCAATCATTTGTTTATGTCATGTTTTGTGAACAGAGGCCGGTACTCACACACATGCCGAACACGCCTTGAGGACAGAAGGCGTCTGGCTAAATAGCCCGAGACGGAGTACAGGGGGAGATAAAGTCACTAAAATATGTAGGTCTATTTTATCGTGTAAAAGATGAAAATACTGAGGTGTAGATATTGATCAGTGACAACTCTCGCTGAGCGCCTTGCTGCACACAGGATGACCCAAGAGGGCTGACATTAAATGTACGCCCGTGTCGGTTTGAGTATGCGCGCACAGAAGTGTTTTGGAAACCTCCGCAATGTACGTGTAGCCACACGTCATAACATGTAAATTAGCCTTCACTCTCGGCGCAAAATACGCCAGAACCACGGTGTTGCTGAGGACTGATCATATAAATGACTTACCAGCGCGCATACAGCTGTATCGCGGTCGTACTTTCGTGCGTAATAGTTTGTACCGTTTTGTCACCCACAGAACTCTCGTTTCTTCAACTGATAGCGCACTGTGTTGAGGATTTACAGTGTTTGTGGATCTCTTAGCAGCGCTTTCTCGACTCGAACACATTTCATGATGAACGTCGGAAGCCAAGAAAAAGACCCACTATTCCATTGCTAAGTCTTCGGGAAGGAAGATGAACGTCAGTATTTCTCAATCAGCCTCACAGGAGCAAAAAAGGGTGAAAGGAGAGTCGCTAGAGACAGCAGAAGGAACTGTTGGTTTGTTAGGTTTGCATCCTCATGAGAAAGAAATGTCAGGTTGTCACAGCCCTGTCCTGGAGGGGCCCAAAGCCAAGCCGAAGCTACAGTCTGCCCAGGCTGTGCTCTCACCAAGTGCTGACGCAGGTGGAGAGGAGAACCCCGAGATTCCACACACATCTCTACACACACAAGCAAACACAGTGGACATCACCACACACAAGCTGGCAGGAACTGGAGACACTGCACAACCACCTCAGCCATCACGTTCATCAGAAACACACAACAGAGCAGCAACACACACACGGCCGACAAACGCATTGGCACACGCAACATCACACACTACCGGCACACAGGGACCTGGAGAGGAGGATGCAAGAGACAGAAGGGTGGAAGAGAAAGAGGAGGAAGAAAGAAGGGAGAAAGAAGAGGGAATGCAGTGGATGGAGAAAAGGGAGCTGCCCAGGAGAAGCCTGTGGCGGCTGAGGGACAGAGGGATGGAGGAGAGATGGGGTAAAGTCAGAAGAGAGTGGCGACGCAGTGGCAGCCTGGAGAGGGCCTCGCGAGAGCGAGGGATGGCATCCCAGGACGACAGGGTGCTGAAAGACTGCTGTAGGGAGGAGGTAGAGGAAGGAGAGAGGGTGGAGGAGATGAGTGTTGGAGAAGGCGAGAGGTGGGGGGTGAAGGACGTGGTGCCACATCACCTCCTGTCCCGTGTGCTGGTCCACTCGGCCTCTTCGTCCTCTTCCTCTTCCTCCTTCAACTGTTCCTCTCCCGAAAGCGACGAGGTGTTCAGTGAAGGAGAGGAAACAGCTGCACGCAGGAAGATCATGAAGAGGGTGAGTGTGAGTTTATGTGGCTGGTGTGTGTGTGTGTGTGTGTGTGTGTGTGTGTGTGTGTGTGTGTGTGTGTGTGTGTGGGACATACTGCACCATGTGAGTTTAAAACATGTAGGCTGGCTGTGGTTGAGATCCAACACTGGCTAAAGAGATCCAGGACAGTGCCTGACAGAGGGACAGATCTGTTTGGATGATGTGTCTGTGAAGATTCTCATTTATCCAGGTCATGTTAGTCAGATGAGCTGTACGCAACTGGACTTCTTTTAGTAGCTTGCAGACATCTCACCTTTCATCCAAAAGGCTTCTTTAGTTCTGGCATTACGGTAGGAAACCAGGAGCTAAATGCCAAAACTGAAGAAGCCTTTTGGATGAAAGGTGAAATGTCTTCAAGCTACTAAAAGAAGTCCAGTTGCTTACAACTTAGCTCATGCGATTGGATGATGTGCTGACTCAGCAGCTGTACTGAGTTTAACTTTACTTTGAAACACTTTTTTGAATAATCACCATTGAAACGCCACCGTATCAAACAACTCAGTCTGTCTCAGTTAAAAACAAACATGGACCATCATTTATGGTCACTACCTCGCCCTTCACACATCACTTTTCTAAAGCACAGTCTACTCACTAAAGCTCAGTGTCTGTTTACTGGTAGAGTAGTTACTTAACAACCATCCTGGCTTAGCCCTTAGATGTTACCATTACCACCATATCTGTCATGGCCTTTTCACCACCATATCTGTCATGGCCTTTAAGCTTTATATACAGTAGGTAGCTAAAGCAGGTAAAGCTAGGTAAAGGAGAGTAGGGTAAACTAGTGCTGGTACTATGCAGTTGAAAAGCTTAAAACAAAGGCGGTAATGGTGGTAATGGGCTCCTCCTGCTAAAAACCACTTTGAGTAGCTCTATTTACAATGTGGTGGTTCACAACAAGCAGTATATGCGCGCAGCACTCCAAGACGTGAAATTCGACCCTCGTGGTTTTACTGGTCATTGAAGGGTCGAGCTAACCAGAACGAGCGGACCAGAGCAGGCTAAACCTATCTACGTCACTAGGTCGTAAGCCCCGCCCAGAGCCATGTATGGCACGCCCACATCCCAGAAGAAGAACAGTGGACAGAAGCTAGGTGAGCGAAAGACAGCGAATTTGCCCAATCAGACGTGCCTTATTGACACGTCATGGATATTCACGAGGGACACCGGAAAAGCCAGTCATTCAACCATTAGACCTGTTCTAGCTTACAGAAAACAGCGTCAAGCAAGAGAACTAGGACATAATTTTTCACAGAAATGGCGCACAATGCATTCAACCATAGTGGCGACACAGCAATATGAATAAAAATAACGATAGAAGTTGACCTTTAAGTAACTACTCTACCAGTAAACAGAGAATGGGATTTTAACGATGAGCAGCTAGACCTACTCTACCAAGGAACAGCTTTTCATATAATTCTTTGCCCAGTCTGGCTATACCCACAAGGTTTTAATACCACAATGACAACATCACAATACTTAGTTGTTTCAATACTTGAGTATGTACAGTACAGGCCAAAAGTTTGGACACACCTTCTCATTCAATGCGTTTTCTTTATTTTCATGACTATTTACATTGTAGATTCTCACTGAAGGCATCGAATTGAACACATACTATACTTATACTATAATTGAACACATGTGAATTTATGCACTTAGATGTAATTCAACACTTTTTTGTAAACTACATAATTCCATATGTGTTCATTCACAGTTGTGATGCCTTCAGTGAGAATCTACAATGTAAATAGTCATGAAAACAAAGAAAATGCATTAAATGAGAAAGTTTGTCCAAACTTTTGGCCTGTACTGTATGTATGTACTGTATGTATTTATTTATTTATTGTGGGGGAACAGCCCAGGTTACTCTTTCATTAATTTTGTGTCCCGTATATGACATGGCAGGAAAACACTGCTGCATCACCTCTGCTGCTCGCTGACATCACCATACTTTTTTTGTGTGATTTTTTTGTGATTTCACACACACACACTTAAGCACATAGCAGTCAAATGTCAACAAGCATGTGTCATACCCACTTTCCCTGAAGGGTATAGCTTCTAGATAGCAACACATTTTTAGGGCAGTATGTGGTTGTTTTAACTTTATCGTAATAGTGGATATTTGGACAGGCGTAATTTAAGTTTAACATCTCAAGTATTCTCAAGGTTGAGTGGTTAGCAATAAGAACAGGGATGAAGCATCTTAAATACAGCACCGTCTAAAAAAAAGACTGTGTAAGCACTAAATTAGCAGTCATGGCAGCCATGTCCAATTGAAGTTTTCAGGAAAATCTATCTCTGCAGTATCATAACTGCTGCAGAACTACTTCGGAGGACTTTCTAATAACTTATTTCACGTATGGACTCTGGTCAAGGCCTACTTCTTCAACAGCTAGATGATGAAAAGAAAACCACACATACACACATGCACTCTCTTTTTCTATCCTTGTCCTTGTATTTGCATTTGGCTGATTTGACTAAGGCATTTGCATGGGTGTACTAGAGATAGGGCAGCAACTGTAGAATTGGCTGACAGTTTTTGCGACACACACACACACACACACACACACACACACACACACACACACACATACATACACGCACACACACACACAGATCCACCCACGCACAGACATACCCACTCACACACATCCACACAGAGAGAAGACCACACACAGTTTGATTACCCAAACATATGCCATGGCATAAAATATGCAGAATATCTCAGAATCACCCTTGACCTTATAATAAACATGTTTACATATGTGTGTGTTTAATTACCCTTTCGCCATTTACCCATTACTTACCTTGACCTCTGACATCGCATCCTTCACCTCTGCCGACTCTCACTCACCCACATCCCTCCCTCCTCTCACACAGTGTCGTTCTTGGAGGACATTTCTGACCATGATGCAATGGTCCAAACGCAGACAAAGTTCCTGGGTCCAGCTGGCTGGCCATCAAGGTATTAAAGGCATGGACACACACACACACACACACACACACACACACACACACACACACACACACACACACACACACACACACACACACACACACACACACACACACACACACACACACTTATATGCACACATGCACACTTACACATGTATGCACACAAGGAGCCTTGCATTCTCACACACATAACACACACAGCCTTAAAACTTACCCTCATAAACAGCTACACAACCTGTGTGTGTGTGTGTGTGTGTATGTGTGTCTGTGTGTGTCTGTGTGTATGTGCATGTGTATGTGCGTTTCAGGTAACTTCCAGCTCAGTGAAGGTGGCGAGGTGCTCAAACGTTGGAGTGAAACCGAGGGAGCATGTCTTCACCTCCTGATGTCGGATGCTCTACGGGAGTTTGTGCCGCGTTACTACGGTCCTCTGAATCGCAACGGCACCAACTACCTGCGGCTGGAGGACCTGCTGAGTGGCCTTAGCAACCCCGTCATCATGGACTGCAAAATGGGAGTACGGTATGGGAGAGAGCAGTGAGACCTGTGTTATGGGCCTGTAGTGTATTGTTCTGCATGCTGACACAGAGAAGGAGAGAGAAAGAGAGGGAGACACTCATTAAGTTCTACTGCTGCACAATAGAAAGTCTTCTGACAGGTTGTTTTGTGGTTTGGTTTGGTAACATTAAAGCACATGACCATGCACTTCTGTTGAACAGTCAAAACTACATCTGAAGTCATTGGGTCACCATTACCAACACTACAAGACATTTACACTAACACTTGTGAACGATGTATTATGAATTACGTATTATGAAGGATATCAGTCACCCTGCACACTTCCTCTTCTGACATCTCCCCACAGGGAGGCGTTTAAAGAGTATCCCAGCATGCACAACTCATCTCAGTGACAGTTTTTATCCTCAGACAATAAGGCCCCTGAGAGAGAGGGAGAGAGAGATAAAGAGAGAGAGAGGGAGAATATGTGCATCATCCTCAACACTGATGAGGATGATGCACATATTCTGTCAACTTTCTGTCATTGCTGGCATTAGATTGTAGTATAATATGAGGCAGCATTGAGGTTTGCTCTGTAGCCTTATCTTACCCCTTCTCTATCTTGCTATATTTCTGTCTGTCTCCCTCCGTGTGTGTGTGTGTGTGTGTGTGTGTGTGTGTGTGTGTGTGTGTGTGTGTGTGTGTATGTGTGTATGTGTGTATGTGTGTATGTGTGTGTGTGTGTGTATGTGTGTATGTGTGTGTATGTGTGTTTCTCTGTGTCTCATTTTTCAGAACTTACTTGGAGGAGGAGATAGCCAAGGCAAGAATTAGCCCTGTCCTGCGGAGTGATATGTATCACAAGATGGTGAAAGTAGATCCATCTGCACCGTTGGCGGAGGAACATGTTCAGGGTGCCGTGACCAAGCTGCGTTATATGCAGTGGCGAGATGCATTCAGCTCCACCACTACTCTGGGCTTCAGGATTGAAGGCATCATGGTGACATGAGACACACACACACAGCACAGTCATATCTACGTGATTTTTTCTATTGTGAGGCACTACTGTACGATACAATTACCATTGTTGTATGTGTGTGTTTGTGTGTTTCAGCTGGAGAATGGGGCTGTGTTACGGGACTTTAACAAGACTCAGAGTTTAACCGAACTTATAGATGCCTTCCTTACCTTTACGAAGAGCAAACTTCATATTCTGGTGTGTGTCAGCAGTCCTCTCTCTCTCCCTCTCTCTCTCTCTCTCTCTCTCTCTCTCTCTCCATCTCTCTTTCTCCCTCTCTCTCCCTTCCTGCCTTATTATCTTTTCTTTAAATTACATCACAAACAAATCTTTTGTGTCATTTCTCATTCTTCCTCTGTTTTTATTTCTTTCGCTCTTTATCCTTCCCTGGGTTGTGTCTCTTTCATTCCTCTTCTCTCTTTCATTGTTACTGAGCTGATTTTTTTTTAATTTTTCACCAAACTGACATTTAGAGACAAACTCACTCACATACACTGGAACGCTATGTGTTGTTTTTCCTCTTCAGTCAGTTCATTTTTGCTACTCGGGTTGTTGTAAATTTTAAGAGATAAAAAGGTGATTTAAATGGTGCTTTAGGTAAGGGGCTGGTAGAGTGCTGTGCTGCTGTTTTGGCTGCCTTTGCAAATAGTTAGTTCTGCACACTTTAAAAAGTTATGCGTTTTGTGTCCACCAGAGGGCATACCAGTCCAGACTGCAGGCTCTGAGGGAGGCCCTGAAGGAGTCCAAGTTCTTCAGCACACATGAGGTGAGTTTTGCAGTGCTGGAGCTTTCAGTATTTCACGGCAGTTGTCAGCTATACTGTTTTCCACATTTACATGACCACTGGAAAATGCTACAAAGCACCCGTGATTGTCAGGTGACTTGAATCACTTGAATCAACCGATCTAGCAGGAGCGCTTTCACTTCCCATTCCTTCCCCTAGCTCTCTTTTGAGCTGTTTGAATGTTTGCTGAGGAGCCAACCTACACTAGCCTGTTGCCTTTCGAACTTTACCGTTGAATGTCCATATGTTGAAATGTGAATGTTGAATGTTGAAGTCAATTGTCATACCGGAAGTGGCAGCGCCATGTGAACAATTACCTGTTGACTGTGGTTAAAGTGACTGCAACCAGAAACTACCGCAAGGTACTACTTGTAAAACAGTCTTTTTAATATGATAAAACGATTTGTACACTTATAAAGTTTTAACACCTCATTTTGAATGCCAGGGCCCTTGTTATACTACCAAGGAAGTCTAAAGCTAGTCTGAGCTTTTTTACTGGTTTAAAAATAGTGATATTTTCAAGCTTCCTCCGTGATCAAAATGCAACAGGCTAGCGTAGTTTTGCTCCTCAGTGAACATATCAACTCGTTATTATGTTTTATTTTGAATTTCTCCTTTAATGATTTGTTTACCACGTTTGCCTCCATGATGGCTTTTAACAATGTTGATTGTTAAGGAAACATTGCAACTGTTTGCAGCAGTCTGAATACCCAGTTTTTTCAGACCATTGCAGATAGGCTTGTCGCAAATCTTTGGTGTAAACTATAGCCTAAAAGCTTCCCTGTCCTGTTCCCACACCCTTCTCAGGTGATTGGCAGCTCCCTCCTCTTTGTCCACGACACCTCCAGGAGGGCCAACATCTGGATGATTGACTTTGGCAAGACCATGCCGATCCCCGACGTGGTGCACCTGCAGCACAACGTGCCCTGGGTGGAGGGAAACCACGAGGATGGCTACCTTACGGGCCTGGCCTCCATCACACAACTCCTGTCTGAGGCCATCCAACGAGCCCGCGGCGGGTGCCTGGAACGCTCTGACTCACAAACGCTGGTCGAAGACGAGGTGGCCATGGATGTGCAGTCTGAGACAGGGTGACAGGATGAACCACGTACCTTGAAGTGCAATGACCTCGCAGTCACCAGAGGCACAGGCCTGCCATGAAGGGCAGACACAACTAGTAGCCTACCAGAAATCAGCCTGCTGGGAACAGGAACTGAACTTCCTTGAACGTCAAAACACCAAGCCAAACAACACGGCACTTTCATATCGCAAAAGTTAAAAAGCCTTTATTGCTATGGCTTGATTATATACACCTTTAAAAGACTCTGACTCGTTTCGGCAATCTAGCCTTCGTCAGAGAGTCAGGCGAGTCATGTTCCCTGAACATCATTTGCCATTGTGTAGGGAATGATTTGCTGATTGGTCAGGCGAGATGCTGCCTGAGAACTATGTCAATGGAAGCACAGCCAGACTGTACGAAATCAAGTGTAGTACAAGGGGCTGGTTTACCAGGCTAGGGAATGATGACATGAGTCTTTGTATTGTTTTGATATCGTAATCCTTTTTCATACAGCAGGATTTCACGGACTTGAGTGAGTTACTAACCTAAACTAATTGTTTAGGCTTAATAAAGTATGTGACATGCAAATTTTAGTGTGACTGTATTTTATCATTGTTATTATGTTTAAATATTAAATATATTAATGCAAAACATGTTTAGTTGAAAATGAATACTTTTGTATTTTGTTGCCATCGCAGTATTGACGTAGCAATTTACAAAATATTCCACTGGGTAGTACATCTCACGGAACAAAAAGCTGGTCGGTTGTGTGCACACAGGCATCTCATGCAGGTGCACGAGTGCCAAGTCTGCCAACTTGATTGAATACGCCCCCTGGCAATGTACAGTTCATTCACAAAGAAAGGCTTAATTTGAACAGAGAAATTGGTTTCATGGCAACATATGCAGAGTTGAAAAAATGGCTTTCAGAATTTATCGAAATCTTGCTGTGACTACACGTGTTCACTCCTCAACAGGTAATCCTGACTACTGCATTACTGCAGAACTTGTTGCCGGTAAAGTTAATGTCCGTTGATGTGTGACAGACTGTATAGGTAGCGCTAAAGTCAGTGTGCACAGGGGTAGTAGTTTCGGTGGTTAGCATTTACCGTTAGAAATTGCATCACAAATGTACTTTCTAATTATAATGCAAAATCCGAAATTATTCAGATTCTTTGAAACTGACCTCATTTTTTAACTTTTACAACTGCTAGTTGACCTAGCTAGGGAACAATTAAATAAAATCACTCCTGGTAATTTGGTGTGGTTGGGCATAAGCAAGCACGTGGAACAAGCCAACAAAATGAGTGGGAAAATTACCGTTTCCTAGCACACATACCCTTGCTGGTGATATAATCATAATTAGAATTGCTGCATCATGTGCTTTTGTTAGCAGTGCTGTATTTAACTGCTCTATGTAAACACACCCTCATTACCTAAACTTATGGAAGGAGTACTGTATGTGCATTGTTTGGATGCCATGGTTTTAAAAAAAAATCGTTTGGATAACAGAAGAATGTCTGTTGAGTTAGCGTTGACAATCGAAAGCAATACGGTAAAAAGAAGATACTGAGTTCAGGTAAAAGAAGAACGTCAAGTTTGGTGCATCCATAGGGTGCATCACGCCTATGCCTAATACCCTCCTGTCCTGGTGAGGGTGCTAGATGTTTACACTACCGAGATCTCCGGAAATGGCAAAGAACCTGACCAACTGTAGTTTTGGCTAGTAGCACACATGCGCAGTAGATAATTATTGGTGTCCGTGCGACATTACATGCGTTTCTTACATGGTGTAAAGTAACGCAAGTTGACCTTAAGGTCTTTGCATTTAAGTAACACAAATATATTGATACTAACCGGCGAGGCCTGGTTCAAATTCGCTATCTCAGTGTATCGAATCACCAGTGTAACAGGATTGTTTACAGCCTTCTGACAGAACATGGCGGCGGCCGACGACTCCCGCTATTACAACGGTAAGTCTCTTCACAGTCCCTTGACCCCAAAAGGTGACATTCAGACACGATTTCTTCCCTGTTTTTTTTCTGTAGATGGATTCTCATCTGACAGAGAAGTCTTCAGCAGTGGCAGAATAGTCAGAGGTAAAACCAGCGTGCTAATACAACCCAAGAAGTCAGCTGCGGACTCAAAGCGACAGACTGGCGCGCCCTCCATTAATTGTCCCACTGTGTTGTATGCCATTAATAACGGAGTGTACTCAAATGTCGAAGATTTCTTTAGGTCACCTACAGAACTACCAACATCTACCAGTTTACAGAGAACTAATATTTGCCTACAGAACTTTACGTGTTTTGTTTTGTTTTGTTTGTTGACATTGTCGCGTGAGCTGGGATTTAACAGATCTACATCCGATAAATAGCATATACAAAGACTACAGACATTAGGTTGTTTATACATTTAGTTTCCTTTTGGTAGGATTTGTTGTGTTTGTAAAGATTCAGCAAGTTCAACAGAAAATGTAATCCTTTTTGTATGTACATACTCGATTATGTAAGCCTGTCTTTATCTTAGTTGTCTTCCGTTGTTAGCACCTTGGTGGTCCTCCTGTAACTCCTAATTTGACATTTTAGATCGGGGTGGCTGTTTGTTCGTAGGCATAGAAGGTGAATTTTCGGTAGATCCTTGACTATATGGGTGAGTAGGTCAGTGTATGTCTGCTTGAACATGTTTCAAGAAAGCTAGTTATAGTTAGAGCTGAACGTATAGCCTAGGTCTATGTATATTAAGAAAATAGTTGCTTAAGTGCCAACTGTATGAACCCATATATACACTGATTACAGTACGCATGTTAAACAGTTTATTACAGTCCCTGCTTTAGAGATTAAAAACCTGCAGTGTATTCCTTCTGCTACCTGTCTGTTTATTTGTGTGCTTATTGGCATTCGCTGGTTTAGGAAATGGTTGGATTAAATATGTGCCAGGGTTTTCACTTTCTGAAGTCAAGATGACAATTTTTGTGTGGTTCCAGCCCCTGTCTGTGTGTCTGTTTCTATGTATCTGTTCATGCCATGTCTCTCTCTGATGTCCTTTATGTGTTTCATTTTGTCCTCTCTTGTGCGTTCTTCTTTCTTTCTCGTCTCTCTCAGAGCATGATGACCGATTTGGGGGCCCTCAGTTCCGGAACCGCAAGGGTCGGGGTCCGTTCAGGGCCCGCATGCACAGTGACCATCAGGCACCGCGACCCCGGCACAGAGGGGGGCCAGGGGGAGGATTCGGACCCAACCCCCGCTCACGGTTTGAGGATGACGACGGTGATGTTGTCATGGGAGGAGATATGCAGGACGGATCTTCCCAGCGCAGATAGTAGGTCCCTGTCTGGTGTCTGAATACATGTCAGAATTAGAATAAGAAACATTTTCATTGCCTGTACTGTGTACAACAGGAATTTGTCTTGGTGCATTACCGATAAAATAAAGATAAGATAAAACAAACTAGTACAGAAATTTAAAATAGTAACTAATGTTACAAAAGAGCGGAAAATTTACAGAAAGTTTCCGGAAATTTTTCAAGGAACCTTTGGCACCGGAATTTTGGGAATTTTCAAATTAGTAACTTTGCACAGGAATTACGGGAAATTTTGGAATTTCTGGGAATTATTGGGAGTCATATACCAACATAAATATAAACATTTTATACAAAACATGCAAATATGTAGATAGTAAGCTGAACTAATGGAAAGGTCTTCCCATTTACAACATTTACAACTGTTAATGATAAAGTCATATAGCAAGATGCTGGAGAAACAGCATCACATTTTGCGGTAGCTAGCAACATCATAGGCTAACTTCTGTCATGCAATGTTGAAAATAGCTTACATTTAGTCTAGTTTACAAGTAAGCTAGCACTAAATTTAGTTTTCTTCAATTAATTCTTTCTAGATAGCTCACATTTAGCATACCTGGTTTCCCAACAAGCAGGCACTAGCACATTTTGCGGTAACTAGCATAAACTAACTTCTTCAATGAAATGGCGCAAATCTAGTTTACCAGTAAGCTAGCACTAGATTTATTTTTTTACTACATTTCTACTTTAATATCATAGATCAAATATCATCTACCTCATGATATCCGCAAAACTTACTTGACTGAATGTAGTCCTCTGGCTAGCCAGAAGAGCTTTAGCTCTTCAGAATTCTAGAATTTATTGTGCATGTGATAGAGGAATGCAAAATGCATGTAGGGGGTGTGGCCTCAATGGCTCTGCAGAAAATAGTGTCCTATGTCCATATGAGTGAGGAACAGCATACTGTACACAACTTTATTCACATAAATTTCATTATTTTAGCCAAGATTATGCCTGAAACTTCCCATTAATTACTGAAAATTCCCAAGGAAAGTTTCCTACTGAAAATTATTTGATCCACAGTAATCCGTATGGCCGACCTGGTCGCCGTGGAGATGGACGTTTCGAACGGGATCGTAAAGGAGGGGGCGGGCCTGGGCACAGAGGAGGAGGAACTTCAGGGGGAGGAGGTGGAGGGGGGGGAGCAGGCGAAAGACCTGGAGGCAAGAAGGGCTGGTTCAAGATCATAGTGAGTCACACACACACAACCCAACACAACATTGTCAGGTAGCAGTATGCATTAACTTCCCGAAGAAACAGAAATAGCAAGGTTAGGTGGTAACAACATATTAATGTAATTAATGTAAAATGTAAAAGGAAGTATCCCCTGGTAAATGGTAATTAGTACCCTCCAATTATGAAGGGGTAATTTACACCCTGTGTATAGGTGGAAATTGCAACATGATTGGCAAACAAGTCCATACACCTCTGTTGATGCTTAACTTTTGACAGCTTTGTGGTAATCCTTAACCTATGAATTGCACTGTGTTCATTGCAGATCCCATATGGAAAGAAATATGAGAAAAAATGGCTCTTGACGGCACTGCAGAATCTTTGCCCTGTGCCTTTCAGTCCAGTAAAAGTAAGTTAACGCTCACACACACATACACACACTCAAAGACATAAGCACACATGCATACACCTGTACACTTACACATAGAGTTTTTTATTGTTGTTATTATTATTATTTTTTTTTTTTTCGGTAAGTTACTCGATCACAATATATATACACAAACATTCACACTTGAGAGAGAAAGAGAGCGAGAGAGAGCAAGCGAGTGAGTGAGTTTGTGTGTTAAGCGTTGTCTCTCTCCAGTTCAGCACGGAAGGCCATAGAGCTCAGTTCTACATTGAAGATGCCTCCACTGCCAGCGCACTAGCGAAGATCTCCCGCAAAATCACAGACACAGAGGGATACAAGGTGCTTCTTTCAGCCCACATACTGTACCATACACACATTTTCCCCTTTACACATCACACACACACACACACTGTACCATACACACTATATCGCCATTACACACCACACACACTGTACCATACACACTACATCCCCCTTACACATCACACAGTGGAGCCTTTCCCTGGATGTGACTCAGCACTCATAGAGACAAACACACACACACACACACACACACGCACACACGTACAGTATGTCACAAAAGTGAGTACACACCTAACATTTTTGTACTTTTTAAATTATATCTTTCCATGGGAAAAGTCTAAAGATATAATACTTTTCTACAACGTAAAGTAGGCAGTGTACATCTTAAAATAACTCAACTAACAACCATTAATGTCTAAACCACTGGCAACAAAAGTGAGTACACCCCTACGTGAAAATGTCCAAATTGTGCCCAATTAGCCATTTTTCCTCCCTGGTGTCATGTGATCCAATAGTGTTACAAGGTCTCAGGTGTAAATGGATAGAAGTTGTGTTAAATTTGGTGTTATCACTCTCACACTCTCTCATACTGGTCATTGGAAGTTCAACATGGCACCTCATGGAAAAGAAGTCTCTAAGGATTAAAAAAAGAAAATTGTTGCTTTACATGAAGATGGCCTAGGTTATAAGAAGATTGCCAACACCCTGAAACTGAGCTGCAGCACAGTGGCCAAGACCATACAGCGCTTTAAGAGGACAGGCTCTACTAAGAACAAGCCTTGCCATGGTCGACCAAAGAGTTTGAGTGCATGTGTTCAGCATTATATCCGGAGGCTGTGTCTTCAAAATTAGCGTAGGAGTGCTGGCAGCATTGCTGCAGAGGTTGAAGGGGTAGGGGGACTGCCTGTCAGTGCGCAGACCATACGCTGCACACTGCATCAAACTGGTCTGCATGGCTCCGCCCAGAAGGAAGCCTTTTCTGAAGATGATGCACAAGATAGCCTGCAAACAGTTTGCTGAACACAAACAGACTAAGGGCATGGATTACTGCAACCATGTCCTATGGTCTGATGAGACCAAAATAAACGTATTTGGTTCAGATGGTGTCAGGTGTGTGTGGCGGCAACCAGGTGAGGATTACAAAAACAACTGTGTCCTGCTAACAGTCAAGCATGGTGGAGGAAGTGTCATGGTTTGGGGCTGTATGAGTGCTGCCAGCACTGGGGACCTATACTTCATTAAGGGAACCATGAATGGCAATATGCACTGTGACATACTGAAGCAGAACATGATGCCCCCCCCTTTGAAACTGGGCCGCAGGGCGGTATTTGAACCTGGTAACGACCCCAAGCACACCTTCAGGATGACCACGCCTTCGGTGAGGGTGAAGGTGATGGACTGGCCTAGCATGTCCCCAGACCTGAACCCAATTCAGCATCTGTGGGGCATCCTCCAATGGAAGGTGGAGGAGCTCAAGGTCTCAAGCTCAAGGTCAGCTCCGTGATGTCGTCATGTACGAGTGGAAGAGGATTCCAGTGACAACTTGTGATGCTCTAGTGAACTCCATGCCCAAGAGAGTTAAGGCAGTGCTGGAAAATAATGGTGGCCACACAAAATATTGACACTTTGGGCACAATTTGGACATTTTCACTTAGGGGTGTACTCACTTTTGTGACATACTGTATATTTAGCAGAGCTACTTATCTGAACATTCCTTTCTTGTTAGACGCACATGATGACATAGGCATACACACACACACAGACTTGTGTACTTATCTAAAACACCTGTTACACCTAAACACTCAGCTTGCAGTGCACTGGGCAATTGTGTGTGTGTGTGTGTGTGTGTGTGTGTGTGTGTGTGTGTGTGTGTGTGTGTGTGTGAGAGAGAGAGAGAGAACTTGAATATGCTGGTGAGTTTGTGTGTTGCATTGTGCTGTAATGTCTGCTCCTGTGTGTGTTACCTGCAGGTCATTGTAATCTCAAACCCCTGTGCCCCCCCAATAACCGATCTGAAGCCAGAGGAGATTGAGAGCCTGAAGGTGACAACACACACACACGATCCAGTTCCAGATACGTAGTTTAGGTCAGAGAGAAGGGTAACCTATGTGGATGTCATGCTGGCCCATGAACCATAGCAGTTTTTTATTGTCATTATCTGTTATTTCTGATTGAGAAGATAATCCATATGTTATTGGCAGTAAAGTGAACCTTAGTTGCAACCCTATTGAAAACGGTAATATTAAAGTGCCGTTGAAACAGTTTGACAGCAGAATTAGCTTGATTAGGTATATTTATTTAGTCATTTATTTATTTTTATTTTTGAGCTGTATCTATTTTGAATCCTTATTGTCGTTTCAGCAATGTATGTCCAAGCGCTTCGATGGCTCCCAGCAGTCTCTGGACCTCAGCAACATACGCACCGACCCAGGTACTCCCAACTTCTTAAACACGCACACATACAAACGCACGCACACACACACACACACACACACACACACACACACGCTGGCTGTTCAAGCCACAGCACTTACAGAGACCAGGGGCCTATTTCACAAAACCAAGATAAGGGATTAAGACGGGTTTACTTGGTCATCCTAGATGACTTTAGCCTTGAAGTCGTTTCACAGAAGAAATCGCATATAAGTTACCATGGGGATTTATACCTTGCAGCTAGCCTGCTCCCGACCAGGCTAAGAACCAGGATTAGTTAATTCTTGCCCCTTATTGGCTCAATGAACTGTCACTCAGAGTTGTCAGACGCGGCCGGCCAGCCAGCAATGGTGTTAGCCAACTTTTAATGTTTGTATGAAACACTTTGAATAGGCTAAATAAAACATTTTCTCTGCTGTTTATTATATTTGTTTGTTTGCTTATTATTAGGCTTTTAATTTCTGAACCAATTGTAATCGAATAGTTTCTTTTATTTATTTCATTAATTGAATGAATACGCAAACCAACTTCACTTGTGTTCTCAATTAAGTCGGTGATCACAGCAATATATAATGACAGGCTGCACGTGCTTCACCTCATAACATTCCATGAGGACGCTCTGCTCCGCCGGGGTGAAGTACTGCGCACGCGTCTTCTCCATTTCATCGCGCATTCTGGGATCCATCCATGCCGTCTTTTATAGAATAACGTGAACGCGCTCTTAACAGGATTTGTTACACCTGGCTTGGCCTAGCCGCCTCAACTCATCCGTGCTCGGCGTTAGTGAAACGTATTCAGCGTGTTTACATAGACAAGGCTAGGTCAAGCCCCGTTTTCGTCACTTATCTTGAATGTGTTTAGTCAGGTTTTGTGAAATAGGCCCCTGCTGCTAGGACACACCATCACAAACAAATGAAAACACACACAAGAACTGCAAGATTAGTTCCCCCTTTATATTACAGCATATTATGTAACTGTTATGTTTTCGTTATTTCAACACATTCTCACCCCACAGTTAACACAGTTGTTCCCAGAATGCTGTGCTTACACAGTTAATCTGTATGTACTGCACAGGGTGTTTGTTTACTTAGAGGAATGTGTAAGGAAAAGTCCTGAAAATTTCTGATTTGTGTGTTGCCATCAAGTGACACACTTATTCATGTGTGTGTGTTTGTCAGTATGGTAATGGGTATGCTGTTCTTTCCTTAAAGATTTGTTGTCCCAGAACAGAGACATAATTCTGAACAGAAAACACTGCATGCATGCTGTACTCAAGATCATTGAAGAGAATATCCCAGAGGTGAGGCGTGCACCTGCACACACACACACACACACACACACACACACACACACACACACACACACACACACACACACACACACACACACACACACACACACACACACACACACAGTATAGATATGCTAAACAAATGGTGCAAATTGGCATACCGTGATAAACTTCTCTTGTTAAATTTGACATGATCTAGCCCTTGTTGTACGCAAGGCTACATCATCCATGCGGTTGGTGTGGTAGGTGGTCATAATGGCAGCACACAGTGTGGCTATGGGGGATGGACCAGCTCAACCTGGGTTGTGGGTTTCTGAGCACTGCAGGTCATTCAACTTGTCACGTGTTGCTCTTCGTCTGCTAAACACGACAGAGAGTCCGTTTGCTATTACATTCTACTTATTACACACACACACACACACACACACATACACAAACTTAAACCTTGAACAGAACCACACTCCCTCTCTCATACACACACACATACACTAACATACACCTTGTCCAACTTTACAAATGCGAAGTCCGTACTTGCATATGTGTCCTTGCAGGACTGACGTGGACAAACACACACAAAAACACATACTCACGCACAAACACACATACGCACACACACACATACTCACGCACACACACACATACTCACGCACACACACACACATACTCACGCACACACACACACATACTCACGCACACACACACATACTCACCCGCACACACACATACTCACGCGCACACACACATACTCACGCGCACACACACATACTCACGTGCACACACACACACACACGGGTGTGTTTGCGGTTCAGTGTCTCTGGTCTCATATGACATGTATGTTGTTCAACACAAGTATGCACACACACACACACACACACACACACACACAAACAAAGTACAGTGTGGTTGAACGTCCATGAGCTGTAGTTAGTTTAAGGTTCTCATATGCATGTATCACATTCTTAAGCTTGCATGTACCTTCCTACAACCTACCACCCCCCCCCCCACACACACACAGTCTGAGTTATAAAAGACCAGACAACAATAGAGCTGTCATACTGTAGGGTTGTCATATCGTAAATAATCACGTATAAGTAGAAGTGCACACACAAACACAAGATATGTAGCAGGAAGTAACAAACATTGGTTGACATTTGCTTTCTTTTCTCTGCTTTCTGTCTGTCTGTCTCTCTCTCTCTTTCTCTTTTTCTCTGTAGTTGGTTAGTCTGAATCTCAGCAGTAATAAGCTTTTCAAGTTGGATGATATGGCGGATCTTGCCAGCAAAGCCCCCAACTTGAAGATTCTTAACCTGTCGCATAATGAGGTGAGCCTCGCATGTGCACACAAACACACATACATACACACACATTTACGAATCTGCAGTATCTGACATACAGCACTTTTCATTTTCATTCTATTGAATGTAAAACAAATCCGCCCCCTAACCCCCCAATCTCTCACTTTCTCTCTGCCTTTCTCAATCACTCTGTTTCACACTCCCCATCCCTCTTTCTCTCTCTGTCTGCTAGTTGCGCTCGGAGCGGGAGCTGGACCGGGTGAAGGGTGCGAAGTTAGTGGAGCTGTGGCTGAACCACAACCCCCTGTGTGACTACTTTAAGGATCAGCCCACCTACATCAGGTCAGACACACCCCCAGGGGTCAAGGGTCGCCCAGACGTCAAGGCCCACAGCCGTGTGAGGGGTTGCGTGGGGGGCGAGCGGGTGGGGGGGGGGGGGGGGGTAAGGATAGGAGTAGTCAAGTAATGATGATGTTGTCAATGAGGACGAAGCTGATGGTGTTTGATGCAAAGTTCTGAGAGCGAGGTCAGCAAAGGTCAGCCCTGGCAGTTACAGGAATAGGGCCATCACCATGTGGTCGTTTGGCTGTGTGTGTGTCTGTGTGACAAAGAGATCATCTGGTGTGGTTTGGTGCCGGTGCTGCAGTTGTTGCTCATGACCAGATCATGTGAATGTGCACCCGTGCGTGCGCACACACACACTCAGAAAGTGTGAGAGATTGCAGTAGGTGTTTGTATTCCAGACACCCCCTTATACAGGCTGTGGCAGCTGGCACTTTATGGAGTCACTTATACAGTGTGTTTGTTTGTTTGTTTGTTTTTTAAACACAAACACAGGTAGCTGCAGATTTACAAGCCAGATGTACAGGCAAGACCTGTACGTGACTTTGATGCAAACACACACACAAATGACAGCAGTAGTATGGGGCCAGTGACGGTGTCTGACTGCGTGTAGCGCCCTGTGTGTGATGCGTGTGTTGGAGGAAGGACTTGTAATGCGTGTAGTGCCCTGTGTGCAATGTGTGTGATGTGTGTGCTTGAGGAAGGGTGTGGTGAGTTGCTGTGTAGCTTGCTGTCTGGCAGTGTAAGGGTGATTTTCTGTGTTTTTTGTGATCAACTTCAACAGCTGACGAAAACCATGGGAAACTGGAACATTTCGGAATGGTGTTTTCCGTGTGTGTGTGCTGTATGTTTTTGTTTGTTGTTTTTAGGCTGTGTGTTATTATTGTGTTGACAATTATGACCAGACTTTTCCTTTCTCAGAAGGATTACAAAAAAAACATGTTTTAGTGTGTGTGTGTGTGTGTGTTTGTGTCTACCTCCGTGTGTTTGTGTGTGATTCACTTAACTCTGTGTTCCCAGCTGAATGTCTCTGTCTTGTAGAGATGCACTTCTCTGCTAGGAGTGGAGCTCTTGTCAATGTGTGTATGTGTTGGGGGTGGGGTCTGACCTGACCACCTCGGTGTCCAGGTGACGTCCAGCAGTGCTCCTGTCTGTCTGTCTGCTCTATGGTTTGGTCCTCTAGGTGTCCTGGATCCACTGGCTCTTGATCTGTCCTGTTCTGTCTGGAAGAAGTTGACCCCTTTGCCCACATGTCACTCACCCTGATTGACAAGTCTGACATAAGATCTTGTAAATTGCTCCATTGTGAGGTCTTTGTAAGTAAAGAAATATCAGTATTCGAGAAGTGGTCACGAAACCATGTGAGCTGAATTAAACATATTAAAACTTGTGAAAACATGACAAGAAAACAAATACAGGCTAAAAACTGTGATGGTTCAAATCCTTCTTCCTGCACAGTTTCTTGAGATCAGCAACAGATGTCTCCCAAAAAAAAAACCCTCATTTGCTCTTCCCACATTGTAGATGCCAAATCACGCTGTATCAATGGCTCCTCTCTCCTCCCACCAACTCCCCTCAACCAGTCACAGAGCTGCAGCGGGCCAGTGTGATAGGCTGGTAGCCAATGACGGGTAAGATCCCACCTACCATCTCCTGGGGCGACCTAAGGCAGGCACAGTCATTAGATCTGGCCCAGAGGAGATCTGCAGAGGAGAGGATCATGGGAGTTGGTGATGAACGCGCACCAGGCAGAGGGGGCGTCTGCTTGGGGACAATGAGGGGGAGGCCATTGGCCAAAACTCTGTGTTAAGCAGCTGATTGGTTCCAAACTGGTTCACCTGTCCTCCAGTGAGCATGGGGAGGAGAGAAAAGCTCTACCCCCCACCGAAGTGAGACAGGAAGTGATGGTGGTGCCGGTGGTCTGGGCTCCCGTAGGCCCGCAGTTGCAGAGCTGCTTTGCCCTTTGGAATGACTCAGTGAAACTCTGCTCTTCCATCTCCCATAGGGGCTCTTGCCCGTCAGCCTTGGGCAAAGGGGAGGGAATGCAAACGGACGCGTGTGCTTGGGACTGAACAACCGTTGGGTGTGAAAAATTCAGATGACTCGCTTCTATGCGACAGTGCCTCTGTCTGCAAAGCAGACTCGGGCCCCAAACACAAACAAGCCTCTTACAAACAACCTGCCATACACACACACACACACACACACACACTCTCCTCAGATTTTGAGATTATAAGCAGCCATGAACGTGTGTGTATGTGTGTGAATGTGTACATTCTGACCAAGACAGTCAAAAGGGGTCTTTGTTTTGTGGGAGAGAAGGGGTCAATTTCACCATGATAACCCACACTTTCTGCAGCTTTGCCTCTGCAGTGAGTTAAGGGTGCTTCTCCACGCAGGCCTGTATGTGTGTGTGTTTCTTTTTTATTCTCACTTTCTCTCCTCAAGACATGATCATTCCAAGTCTTTAGGGCCTACTGGTGATCTGTATGTGTTTCCTCCTCATCACAACATCTAGGGGTCCAGTGGAGCAGAATTAATGTGTGTGCCTGCTTTGTGTGTCATCTCACATAAACGTGTGCGTGTGTGTGGGTGGGTCTGTGTTTTGAAAAATCTGATTTGAAATATCTGCATATGATGCACAGTTCTGTAAATGATTTTAGGTTCAGAGATCTTTGGAAACCAACTCACTCACTCACTCAGAAAGGATCTTACTTAAATGTTTTTTTTTTTTTGTTTATGTATCCTGCAATCAGTCACAAGTTCACAACTGTGTGTGCCCATGTGCATGCACACACCATCCTGAGTGTGTGTGTGCGCATGCATGTGTGTGTGTGTGTGTTAGTGAGGACACACTGCGCTGTTGGCCGCTGTGTGTTTAATGGTGTGTGCTCTCCTGCGTGTGTGTGGCAACACAGGTGAGTCCCTGGCACCAGGTAAGTCCACCTGGGCCCTGGGATGTCTGAGATCGGGGAGAGGCATGACCTTACTGTGGCAAATCTAAAGCCTTGTGTGTGTGTGACAGAGAGATGTTAAGTATATTAGACTGGAAGGGGAGGGGGGACAGTCATTTTTTATATGTCATAGAAATGTTTTTATTTTTATTTTTTTATTAAAGCCTTTTTGATTTGGAAGGGAGGGTGTGTGTGTGTGTGTGTGTGTGTCTGTGTGTGTGTTTGTGTCTGTGTGTGTGTCTGTGTGTGAGCCTGAGTGGGATATATATGTGCGAGAGGGAGCATGTGTGCATGTGCCTCCACGGGTTGTCATCGATAATGTCTGTTGCTTCTGCTCTTTCTCCCCTGGGTACCGTGGAAACGACAGTGCCATCAGAGAGCGATTTCCTCGATTACTGAAGCTGGTGAGATAAAAATTGTATCCCACTTTTTTCCTCCCTGTCGCCTCAAGCTCTTACTAGCGTACACACACTTTTAAACCCAGTAGCTCTTTCTCTGACACTGTTACACATACTGTATGTGTAATACTCACTCTCACTCTCTGTTACACTTACTCTTACATACTTATTTACCCACTGTTACACACACTGCCTCTCTCTCTCTCTCTCTCTCTCTCTCTCTCTCTCTCTCTCTGCCTCTCTCTCTCTCTCTCTCTCTCTGCCCCCCCCTCTCACTCTGTTTCACATTTTGGCTGGAGGTGTCTTACTTTCTCACTCGCGGTAACTCTTTCAGTAGGTGCCTTTCTTATGCAGCGTTACTCATGCGCTCTTCCTTTCTGTCTTCAAATGTTTAGTTATTATTCCCTGTTTTCACCTCTGTTATTTTCCTGCCTTCTTGTTATCTCCATCTCAGTATCAAAATACACCCCCCCCCTCGTCTCTCTGTCTCTCTCATTCTCTCTGCTTCTCTCTCTTTCTCTCTTCCTCCCTCCATCTCTCTCCATCTTCCTCAGGTATTGATTGCTGTGCTGTTTTTTGCCTTGTGTTCACTGTGTGCTGCACTCTGTTACCGTTATTTGTCTTTGAGTCATAAACTGGTCAATTATTAGACGCGCGCACACAGACACACACACACACACACACACACACACACACACACACACACACACACACACACACACACACAGTCAGGAGAAAAGTGTTGTGTGTTTGCTGAGGCAGGAAGCAACAGATCAAAAAGTGAGATACCAGACCGCAGAAACATATTTCCACTTGTGTTAGGCTCCAAAGGGAATGTTTTGGCTTTGTTTCCTAGCCCAGACACTATGGGCAAGGCTCCTATCAGCCACCGGGCAGAAGTGCTGAGGCAGGTACCCATGTGCTATAATCAGTGGCTGGCTACGGTTGGCTTCAGGCCGAAACTGAATGGCAAAATCTATAAGGTTCTCTAGTAGAGGACAGTCTCTGCTGGCAGTGTACAACTTTGTTTTCCAAAAGTCTCTCTTTGTCTCTCCGTCTCCCTCTCAACCCCCCTCTCTCTACCACCCAGGATGGTCATGATCTTCCTCCTCCCATTGGTTTTGATGTTGAGGCCCCCACTGCCATCCCGCCCTGCAAGGTATCTGATACAAAGTCTGCCTAAACTCCTTGTTTCTCTCTCTCTCTCTCTCTCTCTCTCTCTCTGCTGATGGTATGGTGGGGTTAAGTGTGTAATGAGGGAGGGGCTACCTCCACATTTTCAGGGGTTTGTAAATGTAAGCTGTGCAGTGGACGTGTGGTTGTAATTGTTTGACAACGGTTTAATAAAGGAGTGTTAAACCTCTCTCTCTCTCTCTCTCTCTCTCTCTCTGTCTCTGTCTCTCACATACATAAAAACACCTCTTTTTTTTTACAAGGATACAAGGATGGTGTGTTGTCACATACATAGACATACTGAGTAGAGTAAGACATGCAGTGAAATTAGTGATTGTTAGTCTAACTATTATTTATTCTATTTCTTATTATTATGTATTTTTATTAAACCACTGCCTCTATGCTGGGAAGTGGCTTTATTTATGATGCATGTTGTCACTGTGTTCAGCTTTTTTCTTCCTGTGTCACTTTTAGGGTAGTTACTTTGGGGCAGATGACATTAAGAGCCTTATCCTCCGCTTCCTACAACAGTAAGTTCTGCTTTTGTGTGTTTGTGTGTCTCGGACAGACCATCTGTGGCTGTACAGCTAACACACAGTCTTTGTGAAAGACCTTAAGTGGAGTGTGTGTGTGTGTGTGGGCCTTCAACACGACCCATACAGAGTTACACACCCAGACAGCATAAACAGAATTAGACATGGCAAGACTTTAAATCTAGCTCGGAGCGCAGAGATAGTAGACATCAGTGGCAAGGGTGCTGCTCACTCCAGGTCGTCAGCCTTGAATCACAGCCTAGAACAGACCAGTCAACCTAAGACTCAAGAAAGTGTCTTCAACCCAGTGTTGAAATGCCTTAGAACTTCCTGCATGGTTAGGGCTGGTATTTGTGTTTGTAGGCTAAAGTGTGTGTGTGTGTGTGTGTGTGTAGGAGCTACCATCTGGTATGCAAGGGTTAGGGTTAGGGTTAGGAGCAATGCAAACACCTATGGGCTTTGATAAGGGGATATGGTTTTATGTAATCAGAACGGTTATCAATGTGTGTTTGTGTGGAAAAACAATATTGACACGTGTGTGTGTGTGTGTGTGTGTGTGTGTGTGTTCTCTCAGGTATTTCAGCGTGTATGATTCAGGAGACAGGCAGCCTCTGCTGGACGCATATCATGACGGTGCCTGCTTCTCCCTCAGCTTGCCTTTTAGTGTACAAAACCCTGCCAGGTAGGCTCTCTCTCTCACCGCCCACCCCCCCCACCCCCCCCCCCCCCCAGACACACACACACACACACACACACACACAAAATCTTGCCAAGTATATGCCTTGCATGTAGTCACATACACACACAGTCACACTCATTCTTGCTCTGTTCACTATTTCATATATTGCCCTTTTTGGTCTGCTGCCCTCTAATTTAACCTGCCTGTTTCTGTCACCATCTCTGCTCAGGTGTAGTTTGGGGGAGTACCAGAAAGAGAGCAGGAACCTCAAGAGGCTGAAAGATCCTTGTGAGTTTTGTCCACAGAAGACATACACACACTTAATTTCCTGTAGGGTATTCCACAAAGCAGGGTTGGTCACTTTGCCTGATCAAGTGGTACACCTCCTAAAAGATGATCCCTATGACTTTTTTGCGAGGATAAATAAACAGTGAAGAAAACAACCTTGTTTTTTTTGTCTATGAAATAAACGTTGGGGCATATACAGTGTGCAAACCACCTCTGTCCCCTGCTAGGACAAAAAAAACCCATAAAACTCAACTGTTAGGATGTTTATCACTTACTTTGCGTTGACTTATCTGGGTTAGTCACAGAGTTTGAACTGGGCCGGAGCCCTTCAGAACCCTCTGATACAGTATTTATAGTAATTACAACTGAGAGTGAGATGTTGACCACTGTGAGTAAAGGAGGGCTCCCCCTCCTTACAAAAGCCAACTTAACCACTAACTTAGTCACTAAAGCCCCTAACTGGCATACCCCCTGTGAGTACACCAGGATCATGTGGCCAGCCATGCCCAAGTTAATCTGTCCTCTCGGGGCTTGGGGTGGGGCCACAGACTTTTACAGTGACCCATCTTTCCTCCTCTCCCCCTCTTCTCTACAGCAACTCGTTTCCGGCTGCTGAAACACACTCGCCTCAATGTGGTGGCCTTCCTTAATGAGTTGCCCAAGACCCAGCATGATACAGCGTGCTTCAACGTGGACGTCAATATGTACACAGTAAGGACACACTCCACTCCACTCTGTCTGCATTGATTCATGGTCAGATTTAGTCCTGTGTTTTCTTTTTTACTCTGTTTTTGCTTTTTTCAGAACACACTACTGTCTTTTACCGTAAGTGGAGTCTTCAAAGAAGGTACGGTTGTCAGATTGCATGTTTTTCCTTCGTTTTATTCTAAATATGCATGGGTTCAATTTGAATTTTAACATTCAACAATAAAATTTAATGCGAGTAACTCATTTTCCCCCTCTCTTCCTGTCTCCAGTGGATGGCAAATCCAGAGATTCAGTGAGGGCTTTCTCCAGAGTCTTTATTGCTGTTCCTGCCGGGAATTCTGGGTAATCCCTTCATCTCTGTTGTCATAGAGATTTGACCATGACTGAGGTAGCCTCTCGGTCAGACGTTATCTTCTGGATAAACAGTCTTGTGTGCCTCGACGATCATGACAAAAAAAACAAGCTAATGAGTTAACATGTTTAAGTGATTAAGTCATTGCTTACGCAGAACGACTGGCATTTTCCATGTTTAGTCTGGTAAAGATGCCAGCACAGTTCTCTGCCTTTCATCTCACTTATTTACATAAAAGTATTGTTTGATATCTGATTTGAAGGGAATTTTATCTGGCACCTTGTTTTCTTAAAAGCACATAAAATGAGGTTTGTGAGTTTGCCGGCAGCAAATGGCACATGTAGCAAAGCACCATGGTATATGTATTGTAGCAACACAGATGTTGTCAACACACAGTCCCTTGTAAGTACAGTGGATATCTGTTAAAAGTTTATGTTTTTGTGATTAATACTGAATTGTCGTTAATATTGAATTGTAGTGTTTGTGTGAAACACGATCACAGAGGAGATCTGGAATTGTACTGTTTTAAATCCTGACTGTGCCTTAAGCAATCTTGAATTATTCTCTCTCTCTCTCTGTCTCTCTCTCTCTCTCTCTCTCTCTCTCTCTCTCTCTCTCTCTCTCTCTCTCTCTCTCTCTCTCTCAGGTTATGTATAGTGAATGATGAACTGTTTGTGCGGAACGCGACCACAGAGGAGATCCGGAAGGCGTTTGCTGCTCCTGCCCCCACCCCCTCCAGCAGCCCTGTGCCCACCCTCTCTGCCCCCCAGCAGGACATGCTCAACACCTTCTCCCTCAAGTCAGGCATGAACCTCGAGTGGTCACAGAAGTGAGTGTCACACACACACACACACACACACACACACACATACACACACACACACACACACACACACACACACACACACACACACCACTTTTCCCTTATGAACCTCAAATAGTCACAGAACTGAGTAATGCGCACACACACACACACACAAACACCTTTTCCCTCAAGTTGGACATAGTTCTTGAATGGTCACAGAAGTGAGTGTTACACACACATACACACCTTTTCCCTCAAGTTGGGCATGGTTGGAAAAAAGGGAATACCACACACACACACACACACACACACACACACACACACACAATACACATACAAGACCTTTTAATGCCTTTATGTGGCTCAGATGAACAGTCAAATGTGCTGAAGTGTGTACTGATACCCACTGTGTTCTAAGCATGTCTGTCTGTCTGTCCATCTGTCCCCTCAGGTGTCTGCAGGATAACGAATGGGACTTCGAAAGAGCTGCCCAAATCTTCACTCAGATGAAGGTAACCTTGCAAACACACATATGGGTTGTGAGGTTATCAGTGCACTCATATAAAATTTGATTATCCATGGAATACCTTATACAGATGCATATTACTCAGCCAAACCCACACACACACATATACATAAATGCAGCTTTCTGAGTTCATAAGGATTAAGTCTGGTTGAAGATGTGGTATGTCAACTGGATGAAGAGAGAAATGTTTTCATAAAAGAATATTAGCTGCTCGTTTAATGTTTTAATTTTACCCAAACTGTTAAATGCCAGTATAAAATATTTAAAATGTGAATTGTCATATTTGCTACAGACTTGTATTCCACAGTGGTTTCTCTCTTCTTTGTGATGTGTGCTTGTTTGTTTTCATGTGGTGGGTTTTTGTTCACTGGCTTATATTTTGCTTCTTGTCCCTGTCCTGCAGGCACAAGGAAAGATTCCGGATGTCGCTTTTATAAAGTGATGAAGAATAAAGGAATAAGAAATTAATTTGTCATGTAGAGAGCATTGGCTGTCATGTGGAGGAAATGTTTATTCCAAGAACCTGTTTTATATGGAATTTTGTTATTTTAGTTTGTTTTTATTAACAACAGGAGGAAACACTACAGAATGTCATGGCCAAAATTATCATTGTGTTTCTGTTTTAAATTATTTTGTACAGGGGCTTTGACCGAATTAAAGAGTATGTTGGTGTCCACCTGATGTGTCTTGGTGTTGTTTTCATGATCTTAAGAAAAGAAACGGTCTTTGAAATGACATAGTATGAAATACAGTGCCTTTTCCAACTATTGGAACAGTTGCCTGGCTATTGAAGTACTGTGACCTTCTCAAAATGGAGTTGGCGCAGCACTCTCTTCCTGTACGTATGACGGCTATGACGTGACGCAGCTCCACTAGTTCCATCACTTGGCTAGAGTGAAAACAATAAACAACCTCGGCCACAGGGAAAGCGCTAGAGGACTTGTCGCTCCGTTACCGACCTGAATTTTTACTAAATACACGGAGGCGACCATAGACAAAGACTGTAAACTTTCGTGAGGAAGTGTCAGGCTCGTGTTGCTCCTGACAAGAAAAAATAGGAATATTTAGTGTCAGGAGAGGAAGTTACGGTTTAACGTACCCCCTTCCTTAGCTCCAACAAGCTAGCCACCGACCCTTTGCTCGTGGTTATTTGTCCACTTTGTTTTATTTGTTATGCAGTTACCGAAGAGCATTTCTCGCACACGTTCTCCACCACCTTTTAACTCCCTTACCCCCACTTCTCTGGCCCTATGTCTCGGTGGCTCTTCCCCTGGTCGGGCTCAATAAAGAAACGGGCCTGCCGATACCTTCTACAACATTATCTTGGGCATTACTTACAGGAGCGACTGAGTTTGGACCAGCTTACTCTCGACCTGTATAATGGCAGCGGTGTCATCAAAGAAATTAACCTCGATGTCTGGGTAAGTTGCCAGTATTTGGTGCTGGGAGGGTCGCTGATAGACGTTAGGTCGAAAGTAAGCAAGGTGTCTGGGCCATCAAAGACAGCTAACTGGGAAACGTAAACTTAGCTGTGTGCTAGGCAGCTGCTTTCCACGAAAATTTCGCAACCTAGGACTCAAAGGGAACACCAGTCTTAGACGTTGGGGTCATGACATGGTATTTCAGAACAGCCATCTGTTTTTACGATAAAATTATCCCAAGGTATCACATGGCATACTTATAACACAGTTTGTGTTCAGATATTGACGAGTATTGCCTAGAGCTAACTAACGCTAGCGAGCTAGCAAATTGTTTTGCTTTGTAGATAACGTTAACCGTCCGGAACCCTTCTTGTCATCCCCGACTTCAGTGGATAGTGTATTTTAGTGTCATATCAGCCGTGCGGTCCATATGTTTTCAGTGCTTTTGTAATGTCTTTAGAGGTTCACCCAGTTTTAGCATTCATCACTCCTTGCATTCTTGGCCTCACCTTCATCCTTTTGTTTACCAATGTTAACTTCTGCTCATGTTGTGGACGCCCCATAGGCGGTGAACGAGTTGCTGGAGTCCCTGGGGGCTCCGTTGGAGATTTTGGAAGGATTCGTTAGCAGCATCGCCGTGACCATCCCATGGGCCGCACTGGTCACAGACCACTGCACCCTTGAAATCACCGGTTTACAAATTACATGTCGCCCAAAGTACAGAACAGGTGAGCACCTGTCACCTCTTCTACAGACAGTATAGTGGCGATGTGTCAAAACGATGGCGATGTGTGAGAATACAGTTGTGTTGAAGGCGGAGGACTCAAATTCTTTGTCTTGTTGCTTACATATCCTCATATGGTAGTATCTCTCACATGATTCTGCCGTAGGCTGAGCTGGTGTGTGTGTGTGTGTGTGTGTTGCTACAATCACAGCGACATCCCTCTCAACCTTTAAAAACCTTGTAAAGACCCTTCTCTTAGGAGACTGCTTCCCTTCCTAACAAAACTAACAACTACTGAACCAACTCTTTCCCTCTGTGCCTCGTGCTTGTAAATTTCTGGCTGTGTAGGAAGTATGTGTGTCTGTAGTGTCCGTGCTCTGGGAAAATTTACTTAGACACATGCATCTCCTTGTATGTGTGAAGGTAGTCTGCTTACTCTGTTCCTCTACATTTCTGTTGCTTGTGTCCTCCTTTTTGTAAGTCCCTTTGGATAAAAGCATCTGCTAAGTATAATGTAATGTAATGTGTGTGAACACAGGGGGAGGATGGGACTCTCAGGGCTGGTCCTCTTGTATGACGTCCAGCATGCAGCTGGCTCAGGAGTGCCTGAAGGATCCGCCGGAGACGTCCGAAGAGCCGCCCGCACCTTTAGAGGGTCTGGAGATGTTTGCACAAACCATCGAGACAGGTGTGTGTGTGTGTGTGTGTGTGTGTTGGGGGTCGGGGGGTGGGGGTTGGGTATGAGCTGGTAAGAGCCATGGATAGGGGTAGGGGGTGGGTAGGAAGTCGTCTTGATTTACCATGGGGACAAGTGGTTGTGTATTTAGGATTGTGTACTGTCAAAGTGCTTTTATGCTTTTGTATGTGACTGAACATACGTGCCATTGTGTATGCCTGTGTTTGTTCACACAAGTGTATGTATGTCTGGCAAGTCTGGAGTTTATGGAGAGCTGTGTGCATAATAGAAGGATGGATAGGTGTGTGTGTGCAGGATCCAACATCACGTTTATCTCCCATTCAAATCTCAGGCCAGTATATCTGATTCGTATTGCCTTTGTATATGATTACTGGGCCCAAAGTGTGCTTTTTTTAAAAACTGCTCATTTGTTTAAAAAAGAAACTCTCCTTTTAGTAGCCTCACACACTTAGCTGTACAAGGTAGCATCACAGGTGAATTGAAAGGTCTCGTGACTGTGATAGAAAAACAGACACTGTCTGGAACAGGTCAGTGGTTGTCCCAGTAACTGGTCCAATATGTTCCTCTACTGGCCCAGAGCCAGTGGCCCAGTGGTTACACTGAACCCTGGTGTGTTTGCTGGGTGTGTGTCAGGGTGTGTGTGTGTTCACTGGGTAGGTGTCTGTGTGTGTGTGTGTTTGCTGAGTGGGTGTCTGTGGGTGAGTGAGTGTAATGGCACACCTGTTGTATCTGTGTGGCAGACTTGTCTTAATCCCTTTTGTTATTAATATCCGTCCCCACACATGCTGCATGCTGGGGCTGATGATTCGCCATAACTCTTCATCAGCCTTAGTAGCCTGGTAAACCAGCCTCTCGTACTACACTTATTTTCATACAGAGGGTCTGGCTGGGCTTCCATTGACATGGATGACTCCAGTAGAATCTTTATCAGACCAGTCGGTGAACAGAGGGAGTGAGGGATGACATCGATTTTGTGTGCTACATTTGAATTGTAGTGCATAGGCAGGCTTACAGCATAGCTAATTGTATACATCATGACCAGACATTAGTGATTGGGTAAACGCACCTCCAGTCGCTTTAAACTTCAGCAGAGTGTACACGTCGAGGAAGCAAACATTTCTTGATGCAGCACAGCCAGACCTTCTGTGTTTACCAGGCTAGGCCTGCCTACATCTGGATGCACCTTTCACATTTTTTTTTTGTTTGTTTGTTTTTAAACCTTTTAAACATATTTACTGACTCTTTACATACACACTCACTCCTAAGGTGCTGGTGAGAAGAGCATATAGGCCTAGTGCACTTGGTAGAGAATGAGGCAAGTTAACCGTGTAGTACACCATGCAGTGTGAGCCAATGTAACTGGTGAACTTTTAAGTGAACAAGTGAACATTTTGGATAGAGCTCTTTATTCTGCCACTTGTTCCTGGAAGGGTCGTGACCAGGGTTTCAGGAAGGAAGGAAGGAAGAAGGTAAGGACTAAAATGAGGGATTTGGGAATAACCCCGTTGTTGTCTCACACACCCTGTGTATGTGTGTGTGTGTGTTTCCCTTAGTGCTTCGGCGTATCAAAGTCACCTTCCTGGACACCATTGTCCGGATCGAGCACCATCCCCTGGACTCGGAGTCTGGGGTTGCCTTAGAAATGAACATCAAACGGTAAGAGAACACACACACACACTCAATGAACAAGGTACCTTCTTCTGCAATCTTGAACATGCAAGACAACTGGATCTCTGTGGAGAGATCAAGCCATGGTGCTTACTTTATGATCTTGCTTACTTTTTCTGTGCATGTGCGCGCGTGTATGTGCGTGTGTAGGTGCGTGCGTGCGTGCGTGTGTGTGCGAGTGAGTGCAAGTGTGTGCAAGTGTGTGTGTGTGTGTGTGTGTGTGTGTGTGTGTGTGTGTGTGTGTGTTTGTGTGCGTTTGTGTGCGTGTACACACAAATACAAAACTCACTGGCAAAGGGTCAAGCTGCATATGCTGAATCAGTCCTATTCTGATTCTGCAGAGGCATGATGATGCCACAGGATAGACAAACTGCTTTCAAACAGTTTACATTATCTGATGAGCACCAGTTCTGCTCAGGACAGTAACAGCCTGTGCTGACAGTACACACATACTGTACTCCTCTGTTATTGTTGCAGCATATCAGTCACAGTATACACACACACACACACACACACACACAAATAGACAGACAGACACACACACACACATTCACACTTGAGATGCAGAGATGCAGTGTGAGATGTGAACATTTTGTCATAATTTTTCACTTTTATTGCCATTTTTTTCTTTTTGGGAGAATAGGCCAGTTGTATAATTATCCATGCAAGTACTGTGCTGTTTTTAATGTCCACTAATAATAACCACTGATCTTTACCCCTGATATTTGCTTATTAGGCAAGATTATGTAATTAATATCTGTAATTTACAAAAATAATTATTGGCATTTTATTGTTGTATATCCATCACCTGTCATTGCCTTGATCTTGTGAATCTTTATCTATTTGTTTCATATTTAAAATGCATACAGTCTTGGATTGTGTCAAACGGAGCTCAGATGATAACACTGTTCCTTTGTAAGGCCTGTGTCCTGACATGTTTGTGTTCTGTGCACTGCCTCCTGTGGTGTTGTGTGGTACTGCAGGGTGGACTATTGTGACGAGGCTGTGAGGGACTCCAGTCAAACGGTGCCTGTAGACATCCACCAGCCGCCTGCCTTTTTACATAAGATCCTCCAGCTCAGTGCTGTTCAGCTGTACTACGAGAAGATGGGAGGACCTCGGGTATTCTACATGCGCACACAAACACACACACACAAACACACATCCGTGAGCATACCCTCACACAGACACAAACAACACATGTACATGTAAACATGCCTTTGGATAGGTGGTAACTATGGATGAACAATGAAACGTCAATCACAGCCAGTTTATACATTTTGTGTGTGTGTGTGTGTGTGTTTGATCCTTAGGAGTTGATCCCTGATGAACAGCTGGATGGTGATGAAGAAGAGGAACAAGATGAGGATGGCAAGGGTGAGGATGATGAAAGCCTCAGGCCCCCACCCAACCCCCCCGGCCAGCCTCTGCTGATTGGCAGCTGCTCCGGCTTCATGGAGACCACGGTCAAGATTAAACAGAACGACATGCTGCCCGGGCCCAAGGTAGGGGTGTGTGTCTGTGTGTCTTTGTGTGTGTGTGTGTGTGTGTGTGTGTGTGTGTGTGTTTCTGAGGAGGGGGTTTGAGTTTTCAAATCTCTTAACATGGTTTCCTACTCTGTCTCCCTTGTTTTTCGCCTCTGTGTCTGTCTCTGTCCCTATACACCCCCCCCCCTCCTCTCTCTTTCCCCATCCCTCTCTTCCTCCTCCCCTTCTCTCTTTCTCTTCCCACTACCATTCTCTGCCTCTCTCCATGTTCCTTTGCTCTCTCCCATGCTTTCTCGATCTCTCCTTCACTTTCTACATCCCTCTTCCATATTCTCCGTTCATCCCTCCCTCTTGCTCTCTCCCTCCTCTCCAATTTCTCTCCCTCTCCCCACAACCATTTTCTGCCTCTCTCCATGCTCCCTCTCTCTCTGCCACGCTTTATCTTTCTCTCTGCCTTTCTCTCCATCCCTTTTTTTATCTCTCCCTCATTCTCTTCACCCCCCTTTATCTCTTGCTTCCTCTCTCGCTGTTCCTCATTATGTCTTCTCTCCCTCTCTCTTTCTCTCTCTCTCTCTTTCTCCCTCTTTCTCTCTCTCTCTCCCTCTCTCTCCCTCCCCATCTCCCCCTCTTTCAGCTGGAGCTGGATGGGAAGGTGGGCTGCCTGCACCTCCTGCTGAGCCCAGACCAGATCACCCACCTGACCAGTCTGCTGGAGGCCCTCTGCATCGAGACAGGTGACCCAGCACACACACACACACACACACACACACACACACACACACACACACACACACACACACACACACACACACACTGCCTGCTTGTCTTTATGGAAACAAGGGATGATGAAGAAAGAGGGTGCAGATGACTGCAGTAACACTTTGCAAAACATTGCAGAATATTTTATTAATGCGTCAATCACACGATCATGTGTTTTTAAGGAACAACAAAACCCTTTGTGACACTGGATTGATTTTACAGTTTGTTAGGTGGCCGAGATATATTGATACATTAATCGATTTGTCTTTCTTTAAAGACCATATTGGTAACAAAGACTCACTATAAAGACTCTCACCCTCTGTCACCTCAGCCTTTGTTGTGGTATGTGTCTGTCTTTGTAGAGTCTGTTGGAGTGTGTGGTGCATGTGTCCAGCCTTACTAACAAAGAAACACTACTGTGACCTAAGGTTTTCTCTCACTGTGTGTGTGTGTGTGTGTCTGTGTGTGTGTGTCTGTGTCTGTGTGTGTCTGCAGAGACGGTGGGGACGTGTGGTGCTCGCAGTCGTCCGCTGGTTTCTGAGGACCTGCGAGTGATTGAGGAGGACCTGAACAAACAGCTCAGCTCAGACAACACGCTGGAACTCGACCCAGAACCATTTCTCACTGGTCTGGAGAATGGAGGTGTGTGTGTGTGTCCACTTTTGTTTAAGTATGTGTATCTGTCTGCCTGAGTGGTGTGTGTGGTGTGTGTGTGTGGGGGGGGGGGGGGGGGGGGGGGTATTAATTGTATTTGTTTTCTGCAATTCCGTTTGGCATGGCACAGGCTACTGAATGCATTCATTTTGCCTTGTTTGTGTTGTTTTTGTTTGTGTTTGTGTGTGTGTGTGTGTGTGTGTGTGTGTGTGTGTGTGTGTGTGTGTGTTTGCAGAGATGTTCTACTCCATGGGGCCTGGCATGACCAGCAGTGTGTTATCTGCACGTTCTGGCAGCGAGCTCTCAGACAGCGATATGGAGTCGTCCACACACAGCCAACAGAGTTTTACACACCCTCTCTCCCCACAGGTGTGTGTGTGTGTCTCTCTTTCTCTCTTTCTTTCTTTATCTCTCTGTCTTTCTCTCTCTCTCTCTCTCTCTCTCTCTCTCTCTCTGCCTCTGCCTCTGCCTCTACGTGTGAGCGAGAATGACAGAATCGCATTGGAAAAAAAGAGATGGAATCAATTTGTGGTGCTCGGTTTTCACCTGTGGCGCCACAGAATAGTCTATGTATAGGAAACACTGGTGTGTGTGTGAATATTGTGTGTAAATCTCATGTGTCTGTGTACATTGTTTGTGTTATAGTTATATAATTACATATTTTGTATTTTGAGTTTGTACTTTTTACCCATCATTGTTATAAACTGCAAGTAAGGTACTCAAAACAAACAAATGTTGGTGGGAGTGTAGCATCAGTGAGCTGTCTAACTTAGGTCCTAAACTAAAACACCTCTTGTCTTTGGCATCTAGTGTGCTAAGCCTCTGCAGTGTTCATTCACCAAAACAAACAATGCAGTATGTCATGTCACATGTGTTATAGTGTGTAACATAATGTATGTGTATTATCATGTGTTGCCACAGGGTATGCTGAACTGTCCCAGACGTTATCCTGTAGCAGGATCTTTATCCTCTCTGCCCCAGTGTAGCCGACCACCAGGTACACACACACACACACACATACACACACAAACCAAACTGATTTAAAAATACCTGTTTTGTCTGTGAGTAGCTTAGCTTTCTGATTTTCTAGGCCAGTGAAATTCCTTCATTTTATTGGGTTTTAGTTCAGAACAATAATTGAATCTGATGCCATCTTTTGAAAAAACGCTGTAGACATTAGCATCTTGTCTTTTGGTTGACTTCTCTCTCTCCCCTGTGATAGGTCGATCCTCAGCAGGCAGCAAATCCGAGCCTATGAAGCCAGATGCTTTGCTCCGCCTCACTTTGGGTGGAGTCACACTGACTCTGCTTCAACAGAACCCGCCCCCTGGTCCTGATGGAGAGCCCTCATTGGCTGCGGTGTCAGAGGTGTTCTTTAAAGAGCTGGCCTTCTTTAAAGACAGCATGTTCAGCGAAAGAGACTTCCACCACCTTAGAGCAGGGTTCAGCAAAGCCTGCCCATATTCACACATCAGGTATACACACACACACACACACACACACACACCTCCAAACTAGTGTCTTCCACACATTACTTTTGTAAGTCCTTCAAAAGCATCATGATCAAAGAGGGCAGTGCATCCAAGGAAACTGTTGTTTACAGGTTTATTGTCTGTGTGTGTGTGTGGTGCTGCTTGTGTGTGTCTGTCAGGCTGACAGGAGCAGCCATGCAGATGTCGTGCGAGATGCGGAGTGCAGGGCGACACACGCGTGCCGTGACCTCCGACCTCTCCTTTAGCAGACTGGAGTTGCTCGAGTGTCTATGGGAGAGCGCTGGGCCTCAGTATACTGAGGTATTTATACACACACACACACACACACACACATATACATACAGCCCTCTTAGTTCTTAGGCTGCTTGATTATCTGTGGGAGAGTGCTGACCCTCAGTACATACAGGTATATAGACACCGGCAGTTTCAATACACTGACTGCAACTGTAAGAGTGTACAGTATATCTTCATACACAAGTGCATGTGTGTGTGTCTTTATGTTAACGTGTGTGGCCCATTTGTTCACCTAGGGTGTATTTTGTCTGATTCCATGCTGGGTGGCTTATGTGTTCCCCTTCAACTTGTGTGTTTATGAGTGTGGGTTTTCATGCTTTTGTATATATGTATGTGTGTGTCCTTCTCATAGCTGATCCAGTTTCAGACGGCAGGCCTGTTCACCGTCGGAGCCACAGCTCGACCCTGTGCTCAGATCCATCACAGCCTCTCAGAGAGAAACACCCGCAAGGTGACGCGCACGCATGCACGCACGCACGCACGCACGCACGCACGCACGCACACAGAAACAAATATCAGGAAAACCATTGTGCTTTACACTGCATGTGTTTGTCTTTCTGGGTTTTAAAGTTCCTTTTTCAAGATGGTAAACAATATGTGTGATATTTCTTTGTCACCTCTGGTGTGTGTGTGTGTGTGTGTGTGTGTGTGTGTGTGTGTGTGTGTGTGTGTGTGTGTGTAGGGAGCAAAGCAGCGCGTGTTGCAGAGGACGAGTGTGTTGCGTGTGGAACTTGGGGAGCTGACCTCTGAGCTGGACCTTGACATCATTGGCCGCCTGGATTGTCTCAGCCAATCACTGAGTTGCACGGCGCAAGCCAGCGATTCACCCACAAAGTCACCAGTGGGTTTGACTTAGCAACCTCATATGACCTTGACCTTAACCTCTGAAATTCACACAAGTTGTGATGCCTTACAGTCCATCAACAGTGCAAAAAACCTAAAACAAAAAGACAAGTAAAGGACATTAGCTTATATATATATATATATATACACAGTATGTCACAAAAGTGAGTACATCCCTCACATTTTTGTACATTTTTTATTATGTCTTTCCATGTGAGAAGTTTAAAGATATAACACTTTGCAACAACGTTAAGTAGGCAGTGTACAGCTTATATAACAGTGCAAATTTGCTGTTCCCTCAAAATAACTCACACACACAACCATTAATGTCTAAACCACTGGCAACAAAAGTGAGTACACCCCTAAGTGAAAATGTCCAAATTGTGCCCAATTAGCCATTTTTCCTCCCTGGTGTCATGTGATCTGTTCGTGTTACAAGGTCTCAGGTGTAAATGGGTAGAAGTTATGTTAAATTTGGTGTTATCACTCTCACACTCTCTCATACTGGTTATTGGAAGGTCAACATTGCACCTCATGGAAAAGAACTCTCTGAGGACTTAAAAAAGAAAATTACATGAAGATAGCCTAGGTTATAAGAAGATTGCCAACACCCTGAAACTGAGCTGCAGCACAGTGGCCAAGACCATACAGCACTTCAAGAGGACAGGCTCTACTAAGAACAAGCCTCACCATGGTCGACCAAAGAAGTTGAGTGCATGTGCTCAGCATCATATCCGGAGGCTGTGTCTTCATACTAAGTGTAGGGGTGCTGCCAGCATTGCTGCCGAGGTTGAAGGGGTAGGGGGACCACCTGTCAGTGCGCAGACCATACGCTGCACACTGCATCAAACTGGTCTGCATGGCTGTCGTCCCAGAAGAAAGCCTCTTCTGAAAATGATGCACAAGACAGCCCACAAACAGTTTGCTGAAGACAAGCAGACTAAGGGCATGGATTATTGGAACCATGTCCTGTGGTCTGATGAGACCAAATTACACCTCCAAGATGACCACGCCTTGGGTGAGGGTGAAGGTAATGGACTGGCCTAGCATGTCCCCAGACCTGAACCCAATTCAGCATCTGTGGGCCATCCTCAAACGGAAGGTGGAGGAGCTCAAGATCTCAAGCTCAAGGTCAGCTCCGTGATGTCGTCATGTAGGAGTGGAAGAGGATTCCAGTGACAACCTGTGAAGCTCTAGTGAACTCCATGGCCAAGAGAGTCAGGCAGTGCTGGAAAATAATGGTGACCACAACATTTTGACACTTTGGGCACAATTTGGACATTGTCACTTAGGGGTGTACTCACTTTTGTTGCCAGTGATTTAGACATTAATGGTTGTGTGTTGAGTTATTTTGAGGGAACAGCAAATTTGCACTGTTATATAAGCTGTACACTGCCTACTTCACGTTGTAGAAACGTGTTATATCGTTAGACCTCTCCCATGGAAAGATACAATAAAAAACGTACAAAAATGTTAGGGGTGTAGTCACTTTTGTGACATACTGTATATAAACTTTATGAAAATGTAGTACAGAATATGTTTTTATATTTGCTTGATTCATGCAATAATCACATGATACAGGAGGCCTAACTTTTCATTCTGTTTTACTGTTTCCCATCTTTTTTTCTCTCTCTTCCTCCATCCCCCCTCTATCCTTCACCTGCTGTCTGTGTTGTGTGTGCAGACGCAGTGTGTCGAGCAGCGCTCCTCCCTTTCCCTCCTCTCTCCTCACGCCGTCCTCAAGCTCCGCTTCCCCATCCCTGACCTCCGACCTTCACAAGAGCGGCGACCTTTGACCCAGCGGGCCGTGCGGAGCGAGACCCTGAAGTTGGAGGTGTCACAGCTGGAGATCCGAACCCAGTCGGGCCCGTCCGAGACACCTGCAGACACACCCAAGCACACACAAACACACAAACATGTGCACACAGACACGCACACACTGCCCAACGCAAACACCCAGACAGATGTCAACCTCAGCACGCTATTTGAAGCCACCTTCAGTGACCTGCATGGTATGTATGTTTGTGCGTGTTTCTGAAAAGCACTGAAAACTGCCCACTGATATTATTTAGTATTTAAACATTTACATAATGTACTGAAATAATCTCTGTCTTACTCTATCTATCTATCCTTCCATCCATCCATCCATCCATCCACCCTGTTCTGTCTCAGGTGTGTATGAAGACTGGGAAGGTGGATCTTTCCCCTGTATCCGTGTTCAGAAGAGCCCAGACCCACATAATCCTGATGCCATCCCCAGGTGTGTGTGAGTGAGTGTGTGTGTGAGTGTGTGAGTGAGTGAGTGAAAGAGAATGTAAATATGCGACAAAATGGTGCACAGAATACCACATACATCCTAATGATAAGTTGTTGAAGATGATTGCTCTCTGACTCCCCTTCTTTCCCCTCTCTCTCTCTCACCACATTTCTGTACTTGACTTCTCTCTCTCCCTCTCTGTCCTTTTCTCTTTTTCTCTCTCTGTTTCTCCTCTTTTTCTCTTTCTCTCGCGAGTAGGATCTCAGTCCGAGCGAGGGGTGGTGCTGGTGGTGAGGCTGTAGTAGGTGTTCTGCAGGATCTGGGTTTGGGTTCTATGTCTCTGGAGAATCCGTGTGAGATCCGCGAGAAGAACAGCTCGCCGTTCTCATCTAACCGCACCATGTTTGAGACAGAGGAGGTACCACCAACACAGACGCACACACACACACACACACACAACACAGTGTGCCGCACTTACCCGGTATAAGCACCTACACATCAGCACACATACACACACACGTAAGCCTTTCCACATACATGCTTACAAACACATTCAGTGATCCATACACACTCCTACTGTATCATACATAATACCAATCTCTCTATGCATCAGGTCATCTTTTATCCATCACTACCCATCTAATCTCGTCTCCTCCTTCTCAGATGGTGATCCCAGCCGACCCAGAGGAGATGCGAGTGTTTCAGGAGCAGTGTGTGTGTGAGAGTCAGTGTGTGGTCGACGTCATTCTGCCCAACGCCTACATCCTGCTGCCCAGCAAGGAGGCCCTTAACAGCGTTTACAACAGGTAGCGTAAAATAAGTTCCCCTGCTCAAACCAAAGGTTTATGGGAGCTGAATGTGACTTCTTTTTTACGGGGTAAAGCCTCATTTTAAGTGGAACAGCAACAGAAATGGCTGATAATTGGCACTATGCTGATAATAGGATCCTTTCTGCTAGCTCTTTAAGCCGGGACCTCAGCACTCACAGGTAGCCCTTTAGGTCCTTACCTGGCCCATCACAGCGCTTACAACAGGTAGCCCTTACCTCGATCCTACAGTTCATCTGGACACTTGTAATGACCGTTTACAACAGGGCAGTGGTGGCAAGTAGTGCCACCTGAGGTAACCTGAACATGGTACTGTCCCCACACACTGCTTCCTGGGTGCTGCTGTCATGGCTGCCCTATGCTCACGTGTGTGATGGGGTAAATGTAGAGGTTGAATTTTGTTGTGTACACTGTGTGTTGTGATGTGTCGTGTGATCACAATGACCAATGGGAATGACTTTCACTTACATTTTAGTCCTTACCTGCCCCACAGTACTAACCCAGGGGTCCCAGGGAGAACCATTCTGTTAATAAATGTCATATAAATTACATTCACAATACTTGTGTGTACTATATCTCTCTCTGTTTCTGTCTCTTTCTCTGTCTCTCCCAGGATCAATAACGACTTGTTGATGTGGGAGCCTCCTGTGTCTCCCCCTACTGACCCAGAGAAGGCCCATGCCTCTACTCACCACTCGTCTCAGGACGACGAGTTCCAGCTCTGCAAATCAGCATTCAAGCTTGGTAAGAACCCACCCCCGGCCACATGTGTTCAGCCAATCATGTTCTAGACTCGTGCCAGTTTGCCCTGTCACAAATTTCCTTGTGATTCTGTCAGTACAAAATATTTTAGTCACATTTAAGATTTGGTCAGCCATTATCATCTCAGATCTCGTACGCCCACTCACATGTCAACCTTGTCCAGATCAGTGCATTCTTACACACACACACACACACACACACACACACACACACACTCTAAATTAAACTCTGCATGGAAGCTTTCTCCTTGTCGATCCAATCACCTGTCTGTCACTGCTTGTCCAATCAAGTTCAACAGAATCTCTCTTTCTCTCTGCCTCTCTCCCTTTGCCTCTCCCTCTCTAGACTCTGACTCAGATGAGGAGGATCAGTTCTACTCAGCTAGTGAATTAGCACGTCGGAAAAAGTCCTTACCCCACCCTGACCACACCCTCAGCCTGCTGTCACTCACTGTACTAATAGGCAAAGGGCGTGTCCATGCCATGACAGACAGCAAGGTAGGCCAATTAGCTTCCATTGGCACCACTTTTAGGGTAGACTATGTGCGTATCCAAAGAAGCCTTTTATCAGAGAGTTGTCCACATAGCATGTGTGGGAACTTGTATTAAAGAGTAACTGTGGTGAAAACCCTCTGACTGTGCCTTTATACATTTAGAATGATATGTGGAGGACATCCCACCTAATATACATTTTAGTATAGAGAATGTAGGTTGGGAATAAGAAGATGAAGTTCTTCTGTATAAATATCTAAATATGAAAAAGACCAAACTTTGAGGCTTTTAAAAAAAAATTGTTCATTCATTTTTCTATATGAAAAGTCAGAACTGCATCCACAGAGCCATGAACAAAGGTACAATAAACATTAGTAAATGGACTTTCCAAATATGACATAAACCCAATAACTACTATTATAAAGACCAGCAATGAGAAAACCAGAACAACCAAATCTAACCAAACTGCCCCCATCAGAACGAGGCTGGACGCAAGGTGGAATTGAACCATGGAGAGTTCATCCTGGATATAGAAGGGGGGAAGATGTTCAGTGTGACACAGCATCAGAATAATCCCAATCTCAACTTTCTGACTCTGGAGAGCAAAAAGGTGGAGCTTCATCACAGAGGTGAGCTCAGAGGTTATATTTCAAGAGGCCTTACCATGACAACAAAACTTGTTGTTTTGTGACTTGATGAAGTCCTTTCTTTTTCAGGTATAGTGTCATATTTTATGTAGCTCTTTCATATGTTGTTATAGTCATAACCAAAAACTGTTCCCCTGACTATTCAAACTTAATCCTCTTTGAGACCTACCAAATCTTAATGTGTGTAATCTCCCTGTGTAGCGGTTGTTCCCGACTCCCCCCTTCCCGCACGGTTGGAGATGCCCAGGTTCATTGCCCCTGAGCACTTGGACCCTACCATCTACCCCACAGAGGTGGGGGTGAGCAGTGTCTGTGGGCGGGAGACAGATGTGCAGATGCTGTCTACTGCCATCAAGATCACACTGGACCCTCAGAGAAATGTGAAGGTCAGTGTATAGCACTGTCAATGTGTGTGCTGCACAGTCAGCGCTGAAAAAGGAAAGATATGCATGGCTTGTGTGTTCAGTTACTTTGCTACATTGTTTGGAGACTTTAAATGTCATTACAGATATCTTAAAATTATTTGTTAATCATTTTCATGATCAAAACCAAACCGTTTGTGTGTGTGTGTGTGTGTGTGTGTGTATAACTCACTCTCTTATCCTCTCTTTTTAGGAGTTCCTGGTTGCATTGCGTCTCCGTGGAGCCACATTACGACATTACATGGCACTGACCAATCACAGCTGGCACGAGCAGGTAAGCTATGGGAGGGGCAGGGCTTGACGGGGTTTGTGTGATGCACATTAGGTTTAAAATGACATACCAGGGCAACACTTGGTTAGCTAATCACAAACTTGTGTGTGTGTCTGTGTGTGTGTGTGTGTGTGTGGCAGCTGGTTGATTTACTGGATGTGGTGGATGATGATATCTTGGGATACACGGCTCCTGCTGTAATCACAGTTCTACACACACATTTGGCCTCCTGCGCAGTGGACTACAGGTATTACACACACACACACACACACACACACACACACACACTACGTACTGCACCCACCAAATACATATCTAGTCAGACACACACATGGCATGGGAATACAAATCCTTCATGCAGCACCTGGTAAGTGGTGGTGTTTTCAAGATCTGTCTGTCCTCTCGTCCCTCTCGTGCTCTCTCTCTTTCTCCATTCACTTCTTTCTCTCTCTCTCTATTTCTCTCTCCTTTCTGTCAGTCTGTTTGTACTGTAGTCTTTGTCTCTTTGTTCTCTTTTGTTCTCTTTGTCTTGGTATTCTGTACAGTAATGTTTCCTACGCCCACCCCTTGTTGCACCGTAGGCCTCTCTATCTTCCTCTGAGAGTGCTGTTCACGGCAGAGTCCTTCTCCCTGTCCAGCAACATCATCGTGGACACGGCCACCTTCCATCTTAGGTAAGCTGCTAACCTGCTAGGCCAGCTCAGCACTGCCGCCCCAGTCTGTAGGAAGTTCTTCTGGAGACATTTAAATGTTATGAGTTTACTTGTGGCACTTTTCATAACTGTGTTCGTGTGAACTGACTATTGTGTGTGCATGCGCTTGTGTGTGTGTATGTGTGTGTGATTAGGTTTATCCTGGATGACTCTGCACTATACCTGTCTGATAAGTGTGAGGGGGAGACCGTGGATCTAAGGAGAGGTGAGACTGCACCTTTCTATATAGCCACTCCCATGTTCCTGGACTTGTATTTATCTCATTAGACATGGGGTTGTTTGTCTTTGTGGGGAAAAAACTACTCAGGTCTAACATGGTGTGTTGAATCTTGTGGTTTGCCACAGATTATGTGTGTGTGTTGGACATCGATCTTTTGGAGTTGGCCATTACCACCTGGAAAGGCAGTGATTCTGGAAAACTGGTAAAAAAAGATGCCTAGATCACAAACACACCACTGGTAAAAAGACAAGCTCACTCACACACAATGTCACGCTCATTGAATGGACACACACAAGGACAGCATAACCAAGCAGATTTATGCAAACTAAAAATGAAATGTGAACCCAGAATCATCACACATTGTCACCACAGTCATCCTCCTCCATATCTGAATGTGCAGAGCCAGCCGACTCAATAAATGACATCATACATCATCACCATCATCCTCCGGCTTCTCCTCTACTTTTCCCACAGACTCAGCCCTTGTTCATAAAATTAGATCTAGGCTCAAAACAAAAAAAAATAAAAATAAATAATGATTTGTACTTGTATAGCACTGGTACAGCACAATAACATCACACATTATCCTCCTGCTCTTCACCCACAGACTCAGCCCTTGTTCGAGCTGCGCTGCTCCAATAACGTGGTACACCTGCACACCTGTGCCGACTCCTGTGCCGCCCTCATCAACCTGCTGCAGTACCTGGTTGCCCAGGGTGACCTGCACCCCCCGCCCAAACACACCTCCCCCACTGAGATCGCCGGACAGAAGCTCCCGGTAAGAGTCGCTGAAGTTGAATTGTTAAAACCACAAGACTGACCCCAGTACAGTGAACATGATTATGGAGCTATACTGAACAGAAAAAATAAAAAATGCAATAGAAAGGAGCATAGCGTTATAATAATTCATCACATTCTGTTTTTATACATTTCAGTCCTATTGCTTTGAACTGTATGTAAATTCGCTTCTTTTCTTCATTGGCTGTTGCTGTGGTGATGACCCTATGACCTGAGAAGCTCTCTGAAAGCCCCGCCTCTCTTCCACCATGCCCCCCTGCTGAGACAGCTGAAATCAACCAATACGATCTAGCTGATGCCTTGATTGACACAGAAAAAAGCCGAGATGAAAGGCAGGATTCTGGTAAGCTTTTGGTCTCATTACAAATATCAAAGAGTAATTTTTTACTGCTGCCTCTGGTGCCACCAGTTAATCTGCTGTGTAAATTGCATTCAGTATAGCTTACCAAATGGTAATGGTAGGTTGGTGTTAAATGCCAATTTTCCTGTCCTCTGATTGGCTCTTGCGTGTAACTGGCAGGTTCTCCCACCACTGCGCCACGAGCCTCACCAGTGTCGGTGTACCTGTTCCCTGGTGAGGCTCCTAAGCCCCGGCCAGTGGTGCTGGAGGGGGAGGACCTGGAGCTGGAGGGAGAGGTTGCCACGGCAACGGAGGCGCACGCTGACATGGTGTCAGAAGAGGGCTCGGAGGGCTCGACAGACAACGATGACTTCTGCATCCTCGAGGCTCCGGGCATGGGCATTCCGGTGTGTGTGTGTGTGTGTGTGTGTGTGTGTGTGTGATTGCATGCCTCTGGTTTCATGGTTATTGAGGGTGTGTGTACCCTATACTGTGGTTTGTCTCACGTCTCATTCTCATTTTAAATCCCACTCTCTTTGCATTCCATTCTCCTAAGCTACCCCCCCCAAATTCACATATCTCATTCTCATTTTAAATCCCACTCTCTTTGCATTTCATTCTCTCAACCTATCCCCCCCTCACCGCCATCTCTCTGCCTCCCTCCCTCCCTTTTTTTCTCTACCCCACCCCCACCCCAGCCCCGTGACGGCGAGCCTGTAGTGACGGTGTTAAGTGCGGGCCCCATTCGCGTGAAGGACGGCTACTTCTCCCGCCCCAGAGGCAGCTCGGACCTGCTGCGTGCACCCTCGCGCTTCCCTGTGCCCCAGACCCGCCTGGTGCTCAAGGAGATCTCTGTTGTCTGGCACCTGTACGGTGGCAAGGATTTTGGGGGCAAACCTGCACTCTCTCTTGCCCACCAACACAGCCAAAGGTACACACATACACACACAAGACACTATACACACACATACCAGCATAGCCAAAGACTCTCACACACACACAGAAGCACACCCAATGATACATTCACACAGCCAACCATTGTACACACTATAGCACACACACACACACACACACACACACACACACACACACACACACACACCAGTACAGAAAAAGGTCTACACACATTGAGATACATGTACTACTCATGCTCATCCAAACATGTGCTACACTGTAGTTGTTTAATAGCGCTCTTGTCCTGCAGGGGTCGCTCTGCTCCAGCTGGGGTGCGTGGCTCGCCGTCCCGCTCTGTGGCTCCCTCGCGCCCCCAGAACTCCTGGCGCTGGCTCGGGGGAAGTGGCCGCCAGCACACCCTACTCATGGAGATTCAACTCACCAAGGTAACATGAGTGTGTGTATAGGTCAGGCATTGAAATTGGCACCAGCCAAATTCTGGTAAAATATGAAAGTGGCTGGTAGATTTAGGACACAGAATGATGATTTACTGTTGAGCGGCTGGTAAAGGTTCACATTTGGAACAGTTAATTTCCACCCCTGGTGTAGGTGGGTGTGTGCTCCTCAGTACAAGGGGTGCACAGTTCTGAGGCACTGTTTACATAGGCAAGGAATATTTTTTTTATACAGTGTGATATGCAGTGTGAGTTATTACACAAGAATTGAAAAAAATAAAATGAAGATACATATTTATGAGATGTGTGTTTTCTTTGTGTTTGTATTTGTTTTTGCATGTGTGTTGATGGGTACTTGGATGTTTCCACAGGTGAGCTTCCAGCACGAGTCGTACGCGGTGTCTCCCCCAGTGGCTGGCGGAGAGGAGGGGGTGTGTGTGAGCATGGGGGAGCAGCCCGTCTCAAGGCAGGTCTTCATCGTGCAGGAGCTGGAGGTGCGCGATCGCCTGGCCTCCTCGCAGATCAACAAGTTCCTCTACCTGTACACCAGCGAGAGTATGCCACGCAGAGCCCACTCCAACATGGTGAATACACACACACACACACACACACACACACACACACACACACACACACACTCACCTACCCTCCTCCAAGATCAACAAGTTTCTCTACCTGTACACAAGCAAGAGTATGCCATGCAAAGCCTTCTCCAACATGATGAATACACACACATCTCTCTCTGTCTGTCACTCACTTTCTCTTGTGCCAACTGTGCGTGTGTTCGTGCGTGCGTGCGTATTCAGCTGACCGTGAAAGCGCTGCAGGTGTGTCCCGAGTCGGGACTGGGAGGCCCAGAGTGCTGTCTGAGGGTCAGTCTCCTGCCACTGAGACTCAATATTGACCAGGTACGCACATACACATACACACACACACACACATACCGTTTTACACATCCATGTCTCAGACACAGTCTCAGACACACATTTCTCACTATGTACGTTTTGTCTGTTGTACTTTTTCCAGGATGCCTTGTTCTTCCTAAAGGACTTCTTCAGCAACATGGCATCAGGGGTGAACCCCTATCTGCCTGTCGACCTGGCAGCTGAAGGTAGGACCAACACCCTCCACTCACCAACCAGTGCCTCTGTATGGCTCTGTCTGTCTCTATTTTCTTTCTTTTCTGCCAGTCTACATTAGGGATGGAAATTTTCACCATTCACCAGCCAAAAGTGGCTGGTAGATTTCTGACACAAAATAATAATTTACTGTTGAGTGGCTGGTGAATTCTACCATGTATTTGTTAGTGACTTGTAAAGGTTCACATTTTGCAGAATTCATTTCCACCCCAGGTCTACATCCATCATTTATCTTTCATGTTCTCTATTGTGTCTCTGTCTCCAGTAAAAGCAGACGCAACCCTGAAGCAGCCTGACGAAGCAGAGCCTGTTGCTGGGCTGGGTCCTGACCTCACTGCCTCCGTGGAAACCACCTTCAGTGAGCAGAGCTCCTCCTCTGCCGGCTCCTCCTCTTCCTCCTCTGAGCAGCCAATCTACTTCCGGTAAGAAGGCCATGTGACCTTTAAGGCCCAATCAGAACCAAACCACAGATAGCATAGAAAGACTTGAGAGAGCATCTGAATACTTCTCCTTTTACCACTATAACACAGCTGGAGTTTTTCAGAAGAAAAACAAGACAGAAAAAAGTTCTGGAAATTTTAACACCCACCTTACCATGCTAACCAGAAAGTCAGGAGTTAAGCCTTAGTCTGATGTCATCTCATGTGTCTCATCAATGCTTTCTTTTTTTTGTCTCTCTCCTTCCATCATACTCACTTCATTGCTTCCACTTTCCCCCACACCCACTCGGTCTGTCTATCCTTCCCCTTTCCTCTCTCTTCCTCTCTCCTTCCTCTTCCCTGTCTCCCTCTCTCCCTCTCTTCTTCTTTCCCTCCCTCTGTGTCCTCTCTGTCCATGTGTCAGGGAGTTCCGCTTCACTTCCGAGGTGCCCATCTGGCTGGACTACCACGGCAAGCATGTGGTCATTGAGCAGGTGAGTCTCAGTGAGAGTTATCTCACTCATGTCTTGTCCGTGTCACATATAAACAGATGAACACTTTTATGCACTATCTGTAGTGGCCTGGATTACACATTTTTTTATCTAATACCAATTAACTCGGAAGTGGAGGTGTGCACACCTTTGCTGTTTTTGGTTGTAGTGAACAATCCCAGTGCTACTGCAAAACCTAGCGTCTCATTTTGATGATGTCATTGGGACAGGGCACCTTCGCGGGAATTCTGATTGGACTAGCCCAGCTGAACTGCTCCGAACTGAAACTAAAGCGACTGTGCTGCAGACATGGGTAACCCCTCTACCTTTATCCTCCTTTTCTCCTCGTCCTCTCTCCCTTTTATCCTTTTCTTTTATCTCTTATCCTCTCCTTTCTTCCTCTCCATCCTCCTCCTCTCTTCCTTCATCCTCCTTTATTCCACTCCATCTTCTCTTTCTTCATCCTCCTTTCACTCCTTGTCCTCTCTCCCTTTACTCTTCCGTCTTTATCTCTTGTCAGTCTCTCCTTTCTTGTTCTCTATTCTCCTCTATTTCACTCCATATGCTCTACCTGTATCCTCCTCATCCTTTCTACAGTATGTCACAAAAGTGAGTACACAACATTTTTGTACTTTTTATTTTATCTTTCCATGGGAGAAGAAGATATAATACTTTTCTACAACGTGAAGTAGGCAGTGTACAGCTTATATAACAGTGCAAATTTGCTGTTCCCTCAAAATAACTCAACCATTAATGTCTAAACCACTGTCAACAAAAGTGAGTACACCCCTACGTAAAAATGTCCAAATTGTGCCCAATTTTTCCTCCCTGGTCTCATGATCCAGATCCATTAGTGTTACAAGGTCTCAGGTGTAAATGGGTAGAAGCTGTGTTAAATTTGGTGTTATCACTCTCACACTCTGGTCATTGGAAGTTCAATATGGCACCTCATGGAAAAGAACTCTCTGAGGATTTGCTCATGGAAAAGAACTCTCTGAGAAAATCGTTGCTTTACATGAAGATGGCCTAGGTTATAAGAAGATTGCCAACACCCTGAAACTGAGCTGCAGCACAGTGGCCAAGACCATACAGCACTTCAAGAGGACAGGCTCTACTAAGAACAAGCCTCACCATGGTCGACCAAAGAAGTTGAGTGCATGTGCTCAGCATTATATCCGGAGGCTGTGTCTTCAAATTAAGCATAGGAGTGCTGCCAGCATTGCTGCAGAGGTTGAAGGGGTAGGGGGACCGCCTGTAAGTGCACAGACCATACGCTGCACACTGCATCAAACTGGTCTGCATGGCTCCGCCCAGAAGGAAGCCTCTTCTGAAGATGATGCACAAGACAGCCGGCAAACAATTTGCTGAAGACAAACAGACTAAGGGCATGGATTACTGGAACCATGTCCTGTGGTCTGATGAGACCAAAATAAATGTATATAGTTCAGATGGTGTCAGGTGTGTGTGGCGGCAACCAGATGAGGATTACAAAGACAACTGTGCAACAACCTGCTAACAGTCAAGCATGGTCGAGGAAGTGTCATGGTTTGGGGCTGTATGGCACTGGGGACCTACACTTCATTAAGGGAACCATAAATGCCAATATGTACTGTGTCATACTGAAGCAGAGCATGATGCCCCCCCTTTGAAACTGGGCTGCATAGGCTGCAACATGGTAACGACCCCAAGCACACCTCCAAGATGACCACACCTTGGGTGAGGGTGAAGGTGATGGACTGGCCTAGCATGTCCCCATTTCTCCTTATCCTCTCTTCCTTTATCCTCCTCCTTTATCTCTCCTTTCTTCCTCTGTCGTCCTTCTCAGTGTCTGCTTATAATATCTTCCCCATTCCTCTGCTTCCTTATACGCACGCTTCCCCACCATTGCCTATGCAGTTATGCACATGTTTTAATTCACATGCAGTTATGTGTCCGGGTGTAGACTTTGAAAACTATGAGTTAATATTTACTTTATCTTGATTATGCTGGCAGGCTACTGGGGGTAGATAAGGTGATCCAATACGCTGTCAACGAGTGGCTGACTGACATCAGGAAGAACCAACTGCCAGGAATTCTGGGAGGTGTAGGCCCCATGCATTCTGTAGTGCAGTTATGTGAGTATCTTCCATTGTGCGTTTCTTGTGTTCTGGACTCTTGTTTGGTCAGTGTAAATGATATTGATGAGATACAAGCCACCTTACACCTGTAAGTAATTATACTGCTGTTGTGTCTTCTTCCACAACAACTCTCTCTCTCTCTCTCTCTCTCTCTCTAGTCCATGGAGTGAGGGATCTGTTCTGGATGCCCATAGAACAGTACAGACGGGACGGCCGCATTATCCGTGGCCTCCAACGGGGGGCAGCATCGTTCGGCACATCGACTGCTGCAGCAGCCCTGGAACTCAGCAACCGCCTGGTGCAGGCCATTCAGGTAATTGTACTCACACACACACACACACACACACATTAACTCACATACACATTAACACAAATACACATTAACTGTCTCTCTCTCTCTCTCTCTCTCTCTCTCTCACACACACACAAACACATGCATTCACATGTACATGCACAGACTCACACATGTATTGAAACACATGCACATCCATTTGCTTACACTTACCTTTTCAAACTGCTTGTGCACATTCAATTCAGCAAACCTGTTTACATACATATGTGCAGTTGTGTATAAATGTGTACTTTTTGTGTGTGTGTTTTTGATTTAGGCCACGGCCGAGACTGTTTACGATATCCTGTCGCCAACTCCGCCTTTGACACGTTACATCACAGAAGGACGCCCTGCCCCCAGGCCCAGACGGACCCCTCAGCCTGCCGACCTCAGGGAGGGTGTGGCCAAAGCTTATGACACCGTCAAAGAGGTGGGCACTTCTCATACCTGTGTCCTGGTAGGGGTTGGCCCAAACGAATGCAGTATTAGTGTGTGTGTGTGTGTGTGTGTGTGTGTGTGTGTGTGTGTGTGTGTGTGTGTGTGTGTGTGTGTGTGTGTGTGTGTGTGTGTTTGTGTGTGTGGGTTATAGATGTGTGGTTTTTTATATGTGTGTTTTATGTGTGTGTGTTTTTTGTGTGTTATGGGTATGTAATAGTAGCCACAGTCTTGGCCCTCTAAGTAGGTTTTCCCTTGTGTCTATTTGAAGTGTGCTTTTGTGTGTGTTTGTAGGGTGTGATTGACACGGCACAGACACTGTGTGTGGTGGCGTCTCGCGGACACGAGCAGAAGGGCTTGCCCGGGGCAGTGGGCGGAGTCCTGCGGCAGATCCCGCCCACCGTAGTGCGCCCGCTTATCGTGGCCTCGGAGGCCACGTCCAACCTGTTGGGCGGCATGCGGAACCAAATCAAGCCAGATGCACGCAAGGAGGACTTCTTGAAGTGGCGCACAGAGGAAGGACAAGAGTGAATGGGCTGGGGGTGGGGAGAGATGTCATACAGCGGATGGACATGCAATGGAGAAGGTCAAGTGTTAACCCTAGATGAGTCTGTGTGTGCGTGCGTGTGTCTGTGTGTGTGTCTGTCTATCTATCTTAAGAGACAAAGTATGTAGTTTTGTCTGTCAACAAAAGAGCATCATGAAGCTGCATGCTTGCTTGTCCGCGTGTGTGTATGAAGGTGTGTTTGCTTTTGCCTTTGTTTATGTGTGTTTGTGCATGGTTGTATGTGATTTTGCAAGATACAGAACAAGTCTACATCAATGCAAAAACACACTTGCAAAGACAAACCACTATGGTATGAATGAGTGCCAGTTTTCTTTTTAAGCTTCCATATGTGTCTACCATGTCACACACAGACACACACACACACTTATTTGTGAAAACTTGTGAGTTTAGAGAATTTTGATGACCTGACTGGCACCAGAGATTTGGTGTATCAAACAGTATGTCTGTCTGTACCTCTTGATTAATGTCTGTGTGTGTGTGTGAGAGGAGGTCACTATAGTGGTTGCCTTTCTGTAGAATAGGATGTGTACGTGTGTGTATGTTTTCCACATCCTTGCAGATGTTATGTGCCATAAGTGTGTGTGTGTGTGTGTGTGTGTGTGTGTGTGTGTGTGTGTGTGTATAACATGCTGCGCCCAGTCTCAGTGCATTGAGTATTCTTGTGTTCAAGCTTCCTATAAGAGCCAGTATACAGCATCGTCCTAAACTAGCCCTGGATGTCCAGATTCAGGACTGAGAGCGCCATCTTGTGGCAGCCTAACACTCTCACTGCTCACTCACTGGTCATCAGCTCACTCTTACAGTAGCTATCGCTGTGCTGTCAGTTAGCTTCAGGTGTGTCAGCTATCAGTAGATGCGGGCTGTAAATTAACCATCGATCTGTTAGCCATCAGCTACATTTATGATATCATTTAGCTGTGTATTAACCCTCATCTGTGTGATGCTAGCAAGCAGCTTCTTGTCTGCTAGCTATTGGTAACTCATCTATGTGTGGTCATCTAGATATTTGGCAGGCACTGACTATGTGTCTTTTACCTGTCTGTGGGGCACCTGACACTTGTCTGTATCACAACACTAACATTTCGACTAAAAACAAACTACAGTTTTCTTTGCTGCTCGTCCAGTACTGGAATGCTAAATGTGCTTGTCAACACCTGTTGTCCAACCAGTTCACCTGTGTACCTTGCTTTTCCGAAATGTCTCCTGTTTTAATCAGTCATCTGGTGAGTTTTCCATCTGTCTGCAACATGTTTGTCTGTTCAGAGTTAGCATCTTGATCTGGTGTGCCTGCTACACATTTAGCATTCTCCCCATGTGTGATGAGGTAATCCTCTCCTTAGCCACATCTGCTAAACACCTGTTTGGTGCATTTTACTCGTCTCCTCGACAACTGCTTTAGTCTGAGTTTGCTCATTAAGCAAGTGAGTCAGGATCTGCCCCAAACCAGGGTCACATCTGTCCCCCAACCCCTCTGTCCCTGAGAGGACGGCGACCCCCCCACCCCCTGGCTTTCTGACTCGCTTGCCTTGCCTTCCGGTATTTGCTTTTCATCTTGTTCTGTTCTGTTTTGTTTTAATTAGTTTTATTTTTTTGAGCCCATACAAGTATTCTTTTATTTTGTAATTATGAGTTAGCCTTGTGTTTGTAATAATACTAATCATATTCATGTATCTGTGTGTGAGTGTGACGGTCCTCCTGTTGGGAGTTCTGGGGGGAGTTTTTACTTTTTTTCCTTTTTTTCTGGGTTGATGTTTTACATCTGTATTTTAATTTTAATATGTGTAAGGGAAGTATGTTGTGTGTGTGTGTGTGTGTTATTGAGTGTTTGATGATGAGCATGACTGCATGGTTGTCTCTACCGGGTGTTTGCAAAGAGAGAGAGAGAGAGAGAGTGTGTGTGTGTGTGTGTGTGTGTGTGTGTGTGTGAGAGAGAGAGAGAGAGAGAGAGTGTGCGTGTGTATGACTGTGATTCACTTGTCTGTGTGTTTTATGTAATTATTACTCTTATCAGAGGCTGTAAGAATGACCTGTACTATACCAAGACAATGTGTAAACAAAACTTAATACAAAAATAAAATGTGTACATTACAAAAACATAATTTGTAAAGTGTTTCTTCAGTGTTAAACATATGATGCTTACCCATGTGTTGGAAGGTTAAGTCGGACTTGTTACTGTAACTGTATGTGTATGTGTTGAGACTACTTCATGGTAACTCATAATGTTGGATGGTACAGCATTACATTGCAAAGAAGTTGATTTATAATACTCACACGAACCATCTACGAGAGGACATCTCCGTGACAAAGACAAATACATTTATGAAAACTAGGTCATAAAACTTTAAACAAACTATCAAATCAGTCAAAACCACCATGAGTAAAAATACAATATATTTTATTAATACTAAAGCAAACAAGTGTTTGTGTAAACAATATAACAAATATACAGACGAGATTACATTCGCACTCCATTCATAGTGGCTCAGAGAGATTGTGTGCAGAGTCCCCACATATCACCAAACACAGGAACCAATCAAGTACAAGAACAGAGCGGGGAATGTCCAATCAGGTCCCAGTGAGGGTGTGACCAGGTAGGTCAGACTGAGAGTGAGAGAGGCAGATTGTGTGTGACCAAGAAAAAGGCTGTAGGTGGTTTCTATTGGAGTAGTATGTGTGTGACAGTGTGTGTTAAGGCCAGAGGATAAAAGCTAGAGAGAAGAACAAGAAGAGAAACAAAAACTAAAAAGAAGAAAAAAGGAGAGAGAGGAGAAGAGATGTGTTACCATAAGTTGGGGTGACAGTTAATCCCACACACACATGCACACAACCCTCATTAGAAAGCCTGCGAAAAGAAGAGAGCTACAACATAACCACAGGAAAGGGAGCTTTACCTATAAATAATCATATACATGCTAATTATCTGATGTCCACACACAAACAGCTAAATATGATAAGGAGCAAGACCACACACACATACACACACACACACACACACACACACACACACCTACACATATACATGAAAGCACAAGCACACATAATAAACTTAACTTTCTAATGTACATAATTGCACAGAGAGAAATGTAATCACTCTGGCTTACAGTACATACATAATAACAAAAATGTAATCGGCAACTAAGTACACAACGACATGCAGACTGTGTGTACCACTCCCGCTTACCTTCTCCTCGATCTCTTTAATTTGTCTTCTCTGAAGATCAATCTTGTCCTCCAGTTCTCTGATTCGCTGTGAAAGAAATCAATAAAGCAGTCAGAGCCAATCAGAGGCAGTGCAGGGATTGTCTCATTCAGGTTAACTCAGTCATTGTTCCACTGTCATTCACAAAACACCCATTCGCTGCGGCTAAACGTAGTCTCATTCTCACGTGCCATTACATCGCTCCACTCCGCCTCTCAATGAACTCTGTTCATGACACTTTATGAATCAGTCCATACCTGCTTGTATAGCCTTTCTCTCTCTCCCACCTTTCTCTCCCCTCCTTCTCTCTCTCTCTCTTTCTCTCTCTCTCTCTCTCTCTTTCTGTCTGACACACACCTTATCTGTGCTGACAGCAGTAGTTTCATCTTTGGCTCTCTACTTAGACATTTACACACACACACACACACACACACACACACACACACACACACACACACACACACACACACACCTGCTGTGCTGACTAAAGTAGTTCCATGCTGACTACAGTAGTTCCAGTAGAGATGACGCTGTGTGATGCATTTGACACACTCTCACTCTCTCCTTTTGTATCTCTCTGTGTCTCTGTCTCTGTCTCTGTCTCTCTCTTTGTCTCTCTCTCTGTCTCTCTCTCTGTCTCTCTCTTACACACACACACACACACACACACACACACACACACACACACACACCTGCTGTGCTGACTGCAGTAGCTCCATGCGCTGCTGTAGGATGACGCTGTCTGCCTGTCTGCTCTGTCTGAGGATCTGCCTCCTCACCGCCTCCATTGCCTCCGAAAGCTCTGCCCTCTGCCTGTCAGTCAACGTCTCACCCAATCGGCTCTCAGGATTCTGCTGCAGCATGGCATACAGTGTGGCCTCCAGCTCCCTCACCCTCTGGATAACGCACATGCAAATCCACACATATGCATGCACACATACACACAAATCAACACACATGCAAACCCACAAACACATATACGTATACACACACACCAACATACACACATATTTAAACATACCAAACTGTAAACAACGAAGACTGCAGCATTGTGTAAACATAAAAGATATCTCATTGGTGGTTACCATATGGGCGTGGTCAAGAGCTTGTTTCCTGTAGTCTAGCTCCTCCTCTAAAAAGCCTTTTTGTTTGCTGAATAACTCCTGCAAATGACATCACCAGAAAGGGACTGTGCCATCATAACTAAGTGATAAACATATTATTATTTTTTGTGAGTGAGCAAGTTGAATGTATCACATCTGTGTGTGTGTGTGTGTGTGTGTGTGTGTGTGTGTGTGTCTGTCTGTCTGTCTGTCTGTCTGTCTGTCTTGACTTATATTACCTTCTCATTCTCCAGGTCCACCATCTTCTGAGTCAGAGCTGCCTCTGTGCTGTCAATCTGCTTTAGCCACTAGAGGGTGCAAAAGAGTCAGTAACCAATCAGCCTTAACTTAAACCAATTATCCCTGGACTAAAACCCTTGCCCGAAACAAACTCACCCAACATGTGAAATATATGGTGCATGTGTCCCTCACTGTTAACAAGGTGTCAGTGCTTAGTTTAATGTTTTATGGCTAACTGCTTTAAAACGGAAGCATGTAAATTACCAATGTGGATTGACAATATTTTACAGTTACTGGCAAGCTTATTGGCCAACAGAAGGGGAAGAAGGTGCTATATGCAGCATATACAGCTGTAATAAAGAGCTAATAAGTTATAGAGTCTGTAAGGTGTTAAAAGAGATAAGGAAGTACCTTCTCACAGAGAGAGAGTACAGTGCATGCCTGAATCACTGTAACCTGCTCCTCGTTACGTAGGTTCTGATGGGATGAGAGAAAGAGAGAGAGAGGGAGAGAGAGGGAGGAAGAGTGAGCAAGGAAAGGAGTGAGCATGGAAAAAAGAACTCATGCTGGCAAAGAGATGAAGAGACATACATACCTAACTTGCATGCATTTTTTATTTTAATTTTGGAATATTGCACCATGCAAACACACACACACACACACACACACACACACACACACACACACACACACACACACACACACACACACACACACACACACACACACATACATGTAATTCTAACCTTTAATCAGGGACACTCACCCCATTATCACCTAAGATATCCAGCTTCTTTACCAGCTCGGGGATGATCACATCCTGAGATATACAAACACACACATACACACTATTGGTATTCAATAGACATAAAACTCACACAAAGCATCCTTTATAAAAATGTTAAACTCACTATCTCTCTAACAGGCAAATCCCTTGCCAAACCAACCTCAACCATATTGGCCCTGATAAAATCTTGCTAACTGGGATTATCTTTGTGTGTGTGTGTGTGTGTGTGTGTGTGTGTGTGTGTGTGTGTGTGTGTGTGTGTGTGTGTGTGCTACCTGCACTCCCTCCTCATGGCAGTGAAGTTGTAGGCTGCTGCTGTTTTCCATGGCAGAGATCTGGAGGTTAAATGCAGGTGATCGCCGCTCCCGCTCCTATTGGTCAAAACACAATTATCCCCACCTACACCCACTCTGATTGGTCAAAACACAATTATCCCCACCTACACCCACTCTGATTGGTCAAAACACAATTATCCACACCTACACTCATTCTGATTGGTCAAAACACAATTATTCCCATCTACACCAATTCTAATTGGTTAAAACACAATTATCCCCACCTAGACAACTCTGGTTAAAACACCATTGTCCCTACCTACACCCATTCTGATTGGTTAAAACACAGTTATCCCCTACTTTTGACACTAGTCTTGGTCAAAGCACTATTGCTCCCTGACTATGTTCATTTTAAATGCTACAACACGCCCCCTACCTATGTTCATGCTAATTGACCGATCCCAAGCCTCACCCCTTTTAGAGTGTCACAATAAAGCCAGCATCAACCCTTGGACAACCGCAGTCAACTTTTACCTCAGTGGTCAGACTCCTGTTGTGCCTCCAGGATGATGAAAGGATTTGTGTGGGGTAAATGTAAAAGTGACCAGATACCCAGACCATGTAAAAGACTGCTAATAGTGAGATATAACGAATACTTTATTAACCTACTGCTGCTAAAATTAGAAAACTATAAATCCTACAGTAACCAGCGGTTTGGTAGCATAGCCTATGCTATGACTCTGCTTTATACAAGCTGCATCATTAGTTCTTAAGCCAACATTTGTATAGGCTGTTATAGTCTACATGAATTAAGATGATAATTTCTGCAGCGTAATTTATTGACAAATAGCAGGTTGATTTGCTTTTTCCAGAAACATCTGCATTTGAGAACATTATGGCTAGACAATGTCAATTTAAATAGCAGAAATATGACAAGCTAAATTTGTCGTTCATGCCTAAACTGATCAAAAACAATTATTTTTTACTCCACTTACTTCTTTTGATCAAAACACAACTACTCTAACACAACTTTCTATATATACTATTGTCCTAAATACATAACAGTCTTACTGCAGCCCTGCTTCTGCTGGGAAAAACATGCTTATTATTTACACATACTTCCTTTTCTTTTGGTGCATGAATAATTAACCACACTGCCTTCCCCACAGGACAGAACAAAGGCAGGCCTGCACTGTAAAAAAACTGCTGCTTAGAACCAAATGTAAACAATGAAGGAAGCATGCTGCATGGATCTTTTTTTATTGGTTCAGAACACAATGAGGAAGTCAGACTGCCAAAATTAAATTTATCACACCTCCTTTATCTTGTGACTAAATGTCTTCATACATAACAGCATCATCACTATTATACCTACAACATGTTTGACTGGGCAGTATGACACCTTTAAAGGCATTTTTCTCAGGTTCAATGTTCACATAGTTACTGTACTTTGCCTTTGTAGGGCAGCATAGTGCAGCCTTCTTTTCCTGTCCTTTATAACAGACATGACATAGCTACCTTAAACCAACATAAAAAGATCCATGCAGCCTGTTTACTTCAGTTTTTTACAGCATGCCTCTTTACCTCCTCTGCTATCTGCCTAGTTTTGCTTGTGTTGGACCTACCTCCTGTTGAGATCTGACTGTCTCCTCTAATCACCTGGGCTCGTTTGACTTGGCTGGCTGGCTGTCTGGCTCAACATGACGTGTAATGATATCAGTCATCTGTCAACGTCTACATGGGTGGGGTATAAACCACAGCTGTCCAATCAGAAAGCAGCTGGCATAGTCTTGTCCAATCATCACTTGGTACTAAAACCTTTCAGGGTATTAAGGGTACTAAACTCTTGAATCCCTGATACTTTGGGCAGAAACCCTGAGCATTTTTTTTTTTACTTTTGTCTCATTAAATGCATTGATGCTTACATTATTGCTTGATCAGTGTGACTGGGGCACCACATACAACCACACATGCCTGAAATAGGCCCAAGGTGGAGGAATGTGAGTTTATATATTATTAATTAAAAGTGTGTGTCTGTGTCTATGTGTGTGTGTGAGGTGAGGTGAGGTAAGGGTGTTTGTGTACATAAAATGACACGAGAATGATAGAAAACAAGGCTATGTGTGCACATACATGATATACATGTGATGCTTCAGATAGGGTTATAGAGAGAGAGAGAATGATAGAAAAACCAAAACACATGACCCAGTCATCAGACCAAACTCAGACTCAGACTCACAAAGCTGACCAAACACATGCAGGGGAAGAGAGCAGCTGTACTACAGCAGTGGCAGACCTATTAACCTGTCTGGGTCACATGACCAGTAGTGTACAGAGTATGTATGGATGCATATAATGGGTGTACGATGTAAAGATGTGAAGTACAGTGTGCTCTTTGAGGGACAGTATGGCATATGTACAGGGCTGATAGTACAAAAAATCCTGAGCCTGATTTTTTGCTACACTCTGGCTAACTGCTTTTTGGAATAAGATTTGATTAACATCCTTGCTGAAGTGTGATGTTAGCATGATGTTAGACTAATGTTTCTTAGGTTGAGAGCTGTGTTCTTCCTAGTATACCTCTCTGGCTGACTCAAACATGACAACATCCCAACATTGACAAGCTTTTCCTATTAAATATTCTCTGCCATATATATTCTAGACATATATATTCTCTCACAGACAGGGTGCCTGAATACTATCAGCCCTGTATGTATGAAGTATGTATGGATGAAGTGTGCTGTCTGAGGGACTGTAGGTATACAGGTGTGATATGTATGCATCTAGGATGTGAATATGTGTCCATGCTGGCGGCTGTCAGGTCTGTTATGTGAAACTGAGGTGTAGTTTGGCAAAAGGCAGCACAGACTACACAGGGCCCACAAGGGTGGTTAGACCCTAAATTACAGTGGTGGCAATACAGTTTTTAATGTGACAGACGTTGTGGATTTTTTGCCTTCCTCAGACCCCAACACACTCCAGAATACTTTATGGTTGTGTAGCCCCTTAGTTCTACTGGTGCCACTTGGCCAGGACAACAGGACTGACAGTGGCATCTTCAGAAGTAATTAAGATAACATGGTGGTGTCATGGGGAGGTGTGTCTGTTTGTGTACATGTAGGGTCCATTTCTTTTTCCAGATATCAGACATGCAGGGTGATGCATGCATACACACTTATATATGGTCACACATGCACACAAACACACGCACACACACATACATACATACTTACTTCACAAAAACAGAGACAATGCATGAATAAATGGAAGGATTAAACCAAATACATTTTATTCCATTCAAACTCAAATAAAATGTCTTCATAAATGAACATCTTAATTAAAAAAATAATTTTTATGACAGACAAAAGAACCGGGTGAGAACAGAACACAGACACAAATGCAAGTGGAAGTGTGTGCAAGGCTATGTTTGTGTGCGTGTGTGTGTGTGTGTGTGTGTGTGTGCAAGGCTATGTGTGCACGTACGTGATATACATGCGATGCTTCAGATAGGGTTATGTACAGTGTATCACATTCAGACATGTGTGTGTGCGTGTGCATGCATGTGCGCGCCAGGGATGGAAATTAACCACCCGCCACCCGCCAAATGCGGGTAAATATGAGTGTTGGCGGGTGAATTTTGCCATTTTACCTGCCACTGTGGCGGGTGTGCAAATGCATTCAGCAAAGTTCGATATAGTCTATGAATGCACTCCCTCACGCATGTTGTAGCGTAAGCTATCAGTTAGTAGATAGCGCAGGTGCATAAGTTTACTATTTATTGATAAGCAAGACTCACGGAGCGTTTCTTGGCATCCAGCACAGGCGCGCGTGGTTATTTCAAATATGATCTAGGCAACTTTCTGTTCAGGTAGGCTAATGAAAGCTCAGTCATGATAATTATAGCCTAACTGTCCAAACAGGAATACATCAGTATATTGCCTTCTCACGTTGATGATAACGCCATATGCGCACAAGTTCATTCCAAAAACTAACATGTGATGTTAACGTAACCTATTAATAGCGCCAACAAAACCGATTTCAGAAGAGGACGGGTCCATTCCCGAACAGAATGGAAACAAAAAAATGCACCTTGCAAGACACATCTCTTGCATAGTCTAATAAAGAGTCTTCTCAAGTTGTTTTGGAATATTTATTAATTCCATAGAAAATATAATCAAATGTATCCACATCTGCACTAGCCCTTTGATTTCCTAGCATCTTGCATAGAAACGAAGTTAGAACATGACTTTCTTTCACGTTAGGATTATAAGGAGAAATTTAAAGTGACAGGCGCCTAATTAGACCTTAGCCTACAAACATCAAATACAACATAATTGCATTATTTTTGAGTGATATCCTAAATAACAGACACATATGTTAACAATTTTAAAAAATAAACTATGTAAAGCATGGATTTTCTTTCTGCTGTCCTTTCACTTAGAAAGATAACATTAAGCTATCTAACAACCTGTTAAAATGCACCAGAATGCAGGAAATTACCTTTAATTTAGACTTTGACTGCCCACCAAAACACTTACAATCAGCACAGAAAAAAAGTGCTGGAGCATAATGTATACATGATGCCCCCTTCACATTTATGACTGCCCTCTTATATATGTCTGCCTAGAACCGGCCCTGGGTGTTATACTGGCATTAAAATGTGCGGAAGGGTTGAATATATAAAGTGGCCGGTAAAAATGTTGAGTGGCTGGTAGATTTTAGAATCTACCTGCCACAGTGGCAGGTGAACAAAAAAGTTAATTTCCATCCCTGGTGCGCGCGCGTAGGTGTGTGTGTGTGTGTGTGTGTGTGTGTGTGTGTGTGTGTGTGTGTGTGTGTGTGTGTGTATGTGTGTGTGTATGTGTATGTGTATGTGTGTGTGTGTGTGTGTGTGTGTGTGTTGGGGGACAGCATAATCCTCCTTGGGTGAATAACAATGTTACAGTACATCATGGTCAAGTATCTCCCTCCCTCCCTCCTTATCTTCCAGCCTTCCTCCTCTGTCACTGGACGCTAACATACTATAAGCATGTATGTACGTACATGTATGTTGCCCTACAAAGCCAAAACACAATAACTACATATTTTGTCAAAATTGAGTTTAGACTTAACACCTCCTTTGCCTTGTGACTAAAGCTCTTGCTTCTTCCTATTAAGAAAGTACATAAAAGCATCCCCATTATTATACCTACAACATGTTTAACTGAGCAGTATAACAACTTGAAAGGCATTTTTTCTCAGTTTTAATGTTTGTGTGGTTACTGCATTTTGCCTTTGTAGAGCAGTATGAATGTGTGTATGTATGTATGTATGTATGTATGTATGTATGTATGTATGTATGTACTATGTAACTGTGTTACCTGAAGTGTATGTACAGTATATGGATGAAGGAGTGGATGTATTTGTGCAGTGTATGCGTGTCAGTGCATACATGCTCCATCATGCATCTGTGCATCTTTTTATGCACATGTTCCCCATGGCTGTGTGTGGTGTGGGCATGCTAATGAGTGTGTGTGTATGTGTGTGTGTCTGTGTTACTGGATGTAGACTGTGTGTTTGGTCCATGCGTGTGTGTGTGTGTGTGTGTGTGCTACTGGATGTAGACTGTGTGTTTGGTCCGTGTGTGTGTGCTACTGGATGTAGACTGTGTGTTGGGTCCGTGTGTGTGTGTGTGTGTGTGTGTGTGTGTGTGTCTGTGCTATTGTATGTAGACTGTGTGTTTGGTCTGCAGTCGTGTGTCAGCCCCATGTGGCAAGGGCGGGGCAGAGCAGGGGGGTGGTTGCTGTGGCAACAACAAGGAGTCTCTTACTTCCAGCTCCAGCACCCGGAACTCCAGCAGCTCGTTCTGGTCCTGAGAGTCCTGCACCTCAGACCGCAGACGACACTCTGCCTGCTCCAGCTGCAGGATCTGGGATGGGAAGGGGTGAGAAAGAGACAGTGAGGGGGGGTATGGACAGAGGAAGAGAGAGGGAGAGCAAGAGAGATAGACAGAGAGAGAGAGCGAAAAGGGGAAGAGATATGAAGAGAGAGAGATGGGGAGAGAGAGAAAGAAAGGAAGGGGGAAAGAGAGAGTGGGGAGAGAAAAAGGGAGGGAAGGAGAGGGAGAGAGAGGGAGCAGGGAAAGAAATGAAGAGAGAGAGGGAGGGGAAGGGAGAGAAAGAGAAAAGAAAGGAGTAGTGAGATGGGTGAGTAATGAGTGGAGATAGAAAGGAGTAATGGGATGGAAAGGTTCACAAAGTAGGAGAGAAAGAGCCAATGACAGACAGAGGCGAAAAGAGAGAGAGGGACAGGGAGGGAGGGAGGGAGGGAGAAAAAAGAGACAGACAAAAAGAGAGAGGAGGGATATAAAGGAGTAACGAGACTTAAAGATTGGCAAAGCCATGTGATGACAAAATAAGAAAGAAAGAAAGAAAGAAAGAAAGAAAGAAATCCAACAACACAGATTGGAAAGGAAGAGAGCCAGCGAAAGAGAGGGAGAGAAAAAGAGAAAGAGAGAGAAAAAGAGAGAGAGAGCGGGAGGGATATAGAGGAGTAAAGAGATGGAAAAATTAATGAAGTAAATGACAGCAGGTCAGAGAAAAGGATGAGAAGAGGGTGGGAGAAGAAATGACAACGAATTCCTATTAACATTTGCATTCATTAATTTAACTTCACACACACACACACACACACACACACACATACATACCTTCTCTCGAAGCTCCTGGTTTGTTCTGACGAGGTTCTGCTTCTCTTCCACCCACTTAGCATCCTGCATCACACACACCTGATTAATCACATACACACACACACACCTCAGTAATATCTCTCTCTCTCTCTCTCTCTCTCACACACCCACACACACACACACACACACACCTCTCACAGACATACACCCTCCTCAGTAATCTGTCGCATGCACACACACTCAGTCACTCAAACACTCACTCAAACACACACACACACACATCTGCTCTGTCTTTCACCATCTCCCTCTTTCTAATGTACTAACTCAACTCTTTCTCTCTCTCCCCCTCTCTTTCCCCCTCTCTCGTGCTCTTTCTCTCTCTCTCTCTCACACACACACACACACACATACAAACTTCAGTGATTAATCCATACTGCACACAAAGTGACATAAGACAGAACTTTGCTTAAGCATTTATTGAGTATGCAGCACAATCACCAGTGTCACAGGAAGTGAGGTCACAAAACAGTACATGCAAATCAGTCAAACAAAAACAGCCAACCAATACAAGCCATTGCAAGGAACATGCAAGGAACAGCTAACTATTGAAAGACATTATTTTGTGCAAATAACAGCCCACCAATGGAAGACATTTTGTGCAAGGAACAGCTCACCAATGGAAGAGATGGCGTGCAGAGATCAGCTCAGCAATGGCAGTCATGCAGGGAACAGATGAAAGACAGACATCTAGGAAGATGAGTGTGCATAGAAGCTCTGAGCAAACAAAAGTCGCACGCACGCACACACACACACACACACACACACACACACACACACGCACACACGCACACACGCACACACGCACACACGCACAAACACACAAACACACAAACACACACAAACACACACACACACACACACACACACACACACACACACACACACACACACACACACACACACACACACACACACACACACACACACACACACACACATACAGGCCTTTGGAAGGCACTGGCCTGTATGAACTAAATGGAATACAATGGATGCAATAACAGAAACTAGTGCAGCAGGAACTGCCTTAAAAAATTACTTCTGGCCTAGGTCATTTGATCAATAAGCAGTATTAGAAGTGTGTTCATAATTAATAAGAGTTGTAAAATCAAGTTTGATTGTCGTCAAGGAATTATTCTTTTTAGCCATACATTTGACTACATTCATATGTGTGTCCTTAAAAAAAAAACGTGATTAGAATAATTTTCGGCATTAAAGTCTTAATTGCCTTGCTTAAATGTGTGTGTGTGTTTGTGTAAGTGTGTGTGCACTTGTATGTATGTGTGTTTAAAGTGTTTAGTAACCAATGGGAACGTGTGTGTTCTACTGTAGATAGGACTTCTAAAGTGAGACTGTGACATGTTGATGTAGGATGACTTTTAAAGTGAGACTGGGTAGTATTCATGTAGGGTGACTTTTGAAGTCATGTAGGCTAACAGTGTAAGAAAGTGTCATGTTGATGTAGGGTGACTTTTAAAGTGAGACTGTATCGTGTTCATGTAGAATGACTTTTAAAGTCATGTAGGGTAATAGTCATGTAATGTGAGTGACAGTAATGTAGGGTGACGGTCATGTAGGATGACAGTGTAGGGACATGCTCTGCAGTAAGGACACTTGGCAGACTGCATCGGATGTGAGAGGGCAGAGCATGATCAGCACATGGCCTCACGAGATTGGCCAGCCAAGCAGTGACATCACATAGTCAGGCTTTTGCACACCCACGTCAGTGTAGCGCCACCACAGTCCTCCCGCCACCAGACAGACAAGCAGCACAACCAATAAGAGCGGAGCCAGGACGCCCCTGGCCCCGCCCTTCCTCTGCGTTACCTGCCCCTTCTCGGCCAGGCTGCGCTCCAGGTCGGCGATCCGCGCCTGGCAGCCAGTCAGCTCCGCCTGTAGTTGCTCCCGCGTCTGACAGACAACACAGCACAGCCAATCAGACAGGCAGAGTCAGGGCCAGCAACCAATAGGAGTAGTAGATAGATCATTGTGTATGTAACAGTCAATCAAAAAGGCAGAGGAAAGCAACCAATAAGGGAGGCAGACAGATTATTGGGTAGCACTTTATAATAACTACTCCTATAAATAATTTATTTTGCATTTGTTAACTCTTAGTAAACACTTTGTTCATCATTTGTTAACCATCACCCTTACCTCATTTATCATCAGGAAATCATTTATAAACATAACTACAATGTTAAAGCAGACAGAGAAGATGAAAGGGCAGACAGAAAGACAGAAACACAGCAGGCTGAGAGATGAATAGCAGATAGCATAAAGACCAATAGACAGACCTACAGACAGACAGCCAATAGACAAACAAACAATGAACGTACATATGTTTGTAAATCATTCACTCATTAGAAATCATAGGAATAATGATTAACAAATGATTAAAAAAGTGTTAACTAAGACTTCACCAATACTGAATAAATGCTGAACAGGGAGTAGTTATTATAAAGTGATAATTTTATATGTGACAGTTATCAAAAGACACATCAAATCAAATCAGAGGAGTGCTTGTCATTATTATAATGGTAAAGTCAGAGAAATTGGATTTTAAGTATGCACAATCTTACACTCATACATACGAACATTCGTAAACACACACATTTAGACCAAGTCTAAAGTACCTTCAGGGCAACAGAGGGGTCAGTGGTCTGTTATGAGCATGGAGCATAGAGAAATACTAAACTCAGACACACACAGATACACATACACACACACACACAGACACACACACACACACACACACACACACACACACACACATAAAACATACACAAAACACACACACAAAAACACACACATACACACACACACACACACACATGCAGACTTACCCTACAGTGTCTCTCGGGGTCCAGTGGTCCAGTGGTCTCTTGTAAGAGGGCGTAGGCTCGCTGTAGAGCTTGATACTCGCGAGTCAGCTGACGGAATCGCAGCTCCGCCTCTTCCCGACTGAAAGTCTAACCAATTACACACGAGAGATAATTTCCTCTTACTGCTTTACACCAATCAGAAAAGTCCAAAATATTCAGTCATGGCCAATGATCCACAAAAGGTAAGAAAAACCCTACTGTTTTGGATGAATCAGAAATGGCAAAATACTTAGAACTTCAATCTACCTCAATGTAAACAATGTACACAGTACTGGTGAGCTACAACTTGAAGGACTTTAACTCAACTCAGTTCTAATCAATTGAAGAGAACATGAGAACAAATCCCTCCAACCCTAAGCAATAACAAAGTAGTTACAGTGATCCCTGTCTATCACAGTAGTTACATTCCAGAACCCCCCAAGGGATGATCCGTGATATGAGACCATATAGAAAACATTTTATTTTATAGTGTAAGCCTTAAAATACCCCTCCCACAAGCTGTTTTAATACATTTACTACATGTATTATTAAATTATTGCTGCATGCTAATCAATATTTATGTTACAGTATAGGTATCATAAATTATTGAATTTTTTGATGAACTTTTGTTTACCATGCAGTGACATAGCACGCATTAATGAAAAAAATCTGCAATATAGCGGGACCATAAAAAGTGAGCCGCAATATAGCTGGATATGACCATATATTCTTCTCATATGCCTACATACTTTCATGCAAATACAATGATACAGTGTTAAAAGTGCCAAATAAACAGTTAGAAACATGTTCTAGATGTTAATAAGAGTCCTCACATCCTCCAGTTCCTCCTCAGGGGTAGCAGGGGTCTGGTCGGTGTTAAAAGACGTCAGGGAGGAGGTTTCCGAATCCACAGACTCCTCATCAAATCCAAAATATGTCTCCACAACATGCTTCTGCAAGGCAGGAGAAAGGGGATGCAGACAGATGGAAACAAAGAGAGAGAGAGAGAGAGAGAGAGAGAGAGAGAGAGAGAGAGAGAGAGAGAGAGTGAAAGACAGACAGACAAAAAGACAAATAGTCACAGAGAGAGACAGAGGAACAGAGAGAGAGAGAGAGAGAGAGAGAGAGAGAGAGAGAGAGAGAGAGAGAGAGAGAGAGAGAGAGAAACAGAAGACATGATAAATGGACTAGATTTATAAAGTGTTTTTTTCTTTCTCAGCTAAGCATGCAAAGCCCTTCACATGTTAATGCCTCACACACCCATCATGACCATCAAATGAAGTATAACAGCTAGACTGCTTGTAGAAAACTATGGCAAGTTATACACTGATGAGGAATGCAAAATATAACAAGAGGTGCACAGAGACAGATACACACACACACACACACACACACACACACACACAAACACAACAACAACACACACGCACACGCGTTGTTGTGTTTGTGTGTGTGTGTGTGTGTGTGTGTGTGTGTGTGTGGCGTGTGTGTCTTACCATCGTTTTTATACGTCATCTCCTGACAGCCCGAGAAATACAGACAAACGAGCGCACACAGACATATGAAGGATGAGAAGTAAAGAATGAGCAGAAAGTATTCCGTCATCTTCAACTGTGTGTGTGTGTGTGTGTGTGTGTGTGTGTGTGTGTGTGTGTGTGTGTGTGTGCGCGCGTGTTGGAGAAAATGCAAGTCCACGTCCAAGTCCAAGTCCAAGTCAAAATCCGGCCACGTCAAAAAAAACTAATCTTTAAGGCATCTATTATCTTCATCATCACTGTCTTCATCGTCATCATGATCATCATCCTTACTGCCACTGTTCTCCAGCCTCAATTGTCAAACTGAAGGACTCCAGTGTTCCTTAACCGCCCATGTGTGTGTGTGTGTCTAGAGACTTTGAGGTGCGTGTTTACATGTGTGTGTTTTAGACAAAGAGTTTATATACAGATGAATTAACTCCTCCCTCTTGGAAACATCATTTGTGTTTTTCAGCCATGTAAGCTCCACCCAGCAACAGGACGTGCATACACACACACACACACACACACACACACACACACACACACACACACACACACACACACACACACACAGACAGAAAGAGACCTTGAAGAGTTTGAATCCCGAAGAGCCCAATTATGGTTCATCCCCAAATGCCTCTCTCTTCCTCTCTATGTTGCACACACACACTCACACACGCACACACACACACACACACACACACACACACACACACACACACACACACACACACACACACACACAAAGTTGCTTGGAAATAGCATGTGATGCAGCACAAAGCACATAAGGTGCACACATACATACATGTATGTGAGACGTCCTGAGATGATAGAGAATAAGAAAGAAAGGAGAGGATGAGAAAGAGAGAAAAAGGAGAAAGTGTGAGGGGAGAGAGAGAGACAGAGAGAGAGAGAGAGAGAGAGAGAGAGAGAGAGAGAGAGAGAGAGAGAGAGAGAGAGCGAGAGAGAGTGTGTGTGTGTGTGTGTGTGTGTGGGAGAGAGCACTTACTTTGGGTACTTTCAGGCCTTTCCTCTTGTTCTTCTTGTTCATTAGCAGTTTGTCTCGCTCCTGACGATAAAGAGACACATCCTTATCATCCTCAAACACACACACACGCAGACACACACACTGCCCATGACTCAAAATTCTGAATGATAATGTTGATGTTTAATGAATAAATTAAAAGAACAATCAGTCTATCTCTCTCTCTCTCAGTCTCTCTCTCTCTTTCTCTCTCTGTATGTGTGTGGGTGTGTGTGTGTGTGTGTGTCTGTGTGTTTGTGTTTATAAAAACAAGACAGCAAATATCTGGAATAAATCGGACTTTATGTATCATAATATAGACATATATCCTGTTTGCATGTTTAATATTAGAAAACACATGAGGCAATATTTGAAAGAGAGAGGAGGTTAGCTCAGTAATGGTGTGAAGAAGGGATGAGAGAGGGGAGAGCAAGAACAGAAGGAGGGTTAAGACAGAGAGAGAAGAGCCTGGAGGCGTGCCCTTTAGCAATTACCACTAACGATGTAAACAAACTCATTAACATCCCAGCATGACAAAGCTAATCAGCTAACAAGTGATTACTCAACTGACATAATTATCAGTGTCAGCAGTGAATAACACACACACACACACTAACACACACAATCTGTCTACAAACAGTGTTTTTTGTGAATTTTCACAAACATTAATAGCCATTATGTGATTAGATTATTAAACAATGTCTAACACAAACACACATAAACACATATTTTTATTATGTTTTATCATTCTGTATTAGTATTGTTATTATTTCTAAAAGTAGTGGTAGCAACTGTTACAGCAGTATGTCCTTTCTAATCTGGATCCATTCTCTCAGTCTTTAGCATAGAAATCACCTATATGTTGTTGCCTTCCTCCTGACAAATTGATGCCAAGTCAACAGAGAGTCGGAGGAGAGTAAAGATGCTGGTGTCGCCATGGCAACCCACCTGCATGAGCTCCTCGATGACGCCTCTCTGCTCCGTCACCTGGAGACGCAGAAACTCCACCTCCTGCTGCTCGTGGGCATGGCTTAGGTCTGTCAGCGAGCTGGGCCGCTTGAGAACGGCCTGCTGGGAGTTGGACTGCTGCTGGGACGAGTTCTCCTTCTGAGAGACAGAGAGAGAGAGAGAGAATGAGATTGAGAGAGAGTGATAGTGAGAGACAGAGAGAGAGAGAGAAATAGAAAGAGACAGAGCATGAGAATTAGAGAGAGTGAGAGTGAAAGTTAGACCAAGACAGTGAGAGTGAGAGAAAGAGAGAGACAGAGAGAGAGAGAGACAAAGAGACAGCACAAGACAATAAATGGAGAGCCATCTAGTGTCAAAGACTGAGACCTGCACTTGCCATGGGGAAAACAAAACTGATTGTGTGCATTAATGTGTATGCTTGTGTTTCTCTTTAGTACTAACATGTAGGTTAGCATCTGGGGTGTTTGGTAAGTGTGAGTATTTGTCTGTTTACATGTATTGTGTGTATTTGTGTGTGTGTGTGTGTGTGTATGCGTGTGAGTGTACATGTGTGCATTTGTGTGTGCACGAGTGTGTGTGTGCGTCTCACCAGCTCTGCGTTCTCTCTGCTGAGGGTCTTTAGTTTGTCCTCCATCCGCTGCAGACTCTGCAACAGCTCCTCGTTCTTTTTATTCATCCGCCTGTTCTTCTCCAGAAGGGGCTTCATCTGCCCATCCGCTTCACGCACACGCTTCAGCTGAGGCACAGAGCAAATGTGTGTGATCATACAGAGAGACAGAGAGCGAGACACACACACACAGACATGTATTCACGCACACAGACATGCACGCACACACGTGCACACACACACACACACACACGGAAGGCACACACACACACACACACACACACACACACACACACACACACACACACACACACACATGCGCACACACACACACACACACACACACAATACCATAAGATGCATGCCACAATTACAGACAGCAACAGATACGTCAAACACACACACAACAGGTACAACAGACAGGCAACAACAACAACTTGAGAGGATTTTGCGTAGGCAAGTGTTGATGAGGATTTGTCATAGGCAAGTGTTGATGAGGGTTCATTTACAGCCTTGTGCAGTCTGCTAATGTCACTAGCTCTAGTTAACTTCAGCAGCTGCAGACAGGGGGTTTCGGGTGGCCATCCTGAGTAAAACTTAAAAAAGCTTCTTGCTCACCTCTTTTGGCAGGCAGGTGCATTGGAAAGGACCCAAGGTTGCAAATTAGAAGCTTAAGAAAGTACCGGGATACTTTCTTAAGCTTCTGGCTGGCCATCCTAAAAAACACATCTGGCAGAAATGTTGTAGTTGATGTGTAGCTACCAATAACACCCCTAACATCAATATTCACTGGTCTTGTTTGCCGGCCTCGTTTGCTTGTCCTGCATAGTTAACGTTCATCCTCTCAATGATCTCCACCACTGCAGCTTGAAAGGGAACGCTTCCCTCACTACAGTACACCTAGTGCTGACACTCAAGTAGACTACGCCATCTCACGCTCACAGCAATGACAACACTCTGCTCCGCATAGGTGGAGACGGTGTCCATCTTGCCAGATGGATTTTTTTCTGTGTGTGTGTGTTCTTGTGTGTATGTGTGTGTGTGTGTGTGTGTGTGCATGCATGTGTGCATGCATGTGTGTGACAGAGTGTGTGTGAGTGTGTCCTGTAAGTGTGTACGCACCAATTCGTTCCTCTCATCAGACAGGAGAGTGTTTCTGTCCTCCAGTTTCCTAATGACAGCCTGCAGCTCAGCAATCTTCAGCTGAAAGCGTCGAGTGTCCCTCTCATCAACACTCTCCTAAGAGAGCGAGAGAGAGAAAGAGAGACAGACAAACAGAGAGGGAGAAGGAGAGGGAGAGGGACAGAGAGAGACACAGAGAGGGAGAGAGAGAGGGAGTGGGAGAGAGATAGGGAGAGAAAGAGGGAGAGAGATAGAGAGGGACAGGACGGGAGAGAGAGATTAAAGAGAAAGAGATGAAAGACAATAAGGCAAATAAGTGGAAGGGCAACAGAGAGATGGGGAAAAGAGAACAGAGAGAACCAGAAAGTGAACAAAAGAGAGAGGCAGTGAGAAGAGGAGATAAGAGGAGAGGGGAGAGAGGAAGTGACAGGGCCAGGGAGAAAAGAAGAAGAGAGGACAGAGGGATGATGTGAAAAGGAGAGAAAAAAGAGAGTGATGATTCAGAGTCTCAATACTGTACTGATGCCAACCTCACAAGCCATCAAGCTGCTATCAGGCAGAGCAGCATAAAGGGAGCTTTATGTGCACAGAAATACATCAATTAACATAATGACATTTAACATGCACCCACCTCTACCACACACACACACACACACACACACACACACACACACACACACACACACACACACACACACACACACAAAGTATATCACCTTGTGGTTGGGTAGCTCTGGGCTGTCAGCAAGGACTGGGGCGAGCACACACACATACACACACACACACACCTGGTGGTTGGGGAGCTCTGGGCTGTCGGCGAGGACGGGGGCGATCTCTCGTTTGGGGCTGCCGTGGTTCCTCTCGGCCTGCTCCCTCTGCAGCAGCAGTCTCTGCGTCTGACCCGCCTGCACCCCCAGCTCCTTCTCCAGAGCCTGCAGCACACGCTCACGGCCACGCAGCTCCTCCATCTACACACACACACACACAGAAACACACACACACGCACGCACACACGCACACACACACACACACACACACACACACACACACACACACATTTTAGCTTACACACACATGCAAGTTCACATGCATACATGGATACATGCATGCAAGTACACACACACAGTTAAGCTTACACACACATGCAAGCACACACACATGAATGCATATACAAACACACACATGCAGACACACACGCACACGCACACGCACACGCACACGCACACACACTCACACGCACACCACACATACACAGACATTTAAGCTTACACACACATAAATGTATGCATGCATGTACACATACACACACACAAACATGCATTTCAACAGTAATAACATTTAGTAGTATATTTATCTTATTTATGACCTCTTCTTAGTGTGCATACACATACACATGCACAAAATGCAGATGTACAGTACACACATACATACAGTACACACACAAAGTCATACATACAAATACACTCAGACACACAAACACACACACATAGATATATGCACACAAATTTATATACCAGTAAATGTTCTATCTGCAATACCCGACATCCCTCTACCTCCTTAAGTAATGTGAAGGACTGTCATGTATCACTGCACGGTCACTGCAATGTTGCCATGTATCAATATTCAAATGACTCTTCATCTGTCTCCTCATCCGTACTTTCAACAAACTTTAAAAACTCTATTTCAAAACAAAGGAAGAGGGTGCAAGGGTTTGTGATCTAAATAGATGCTGGACCAAAAAACAAAAGTAATCCAAGACATAAAGGAGAGGTCCACACACTTCAGGTCCCTGATAATTTTAGTTTTATTCACGTTCCTCACCCAAGTGATGTTTCGAGCGTTTCTAGTCTAATAAAGAGCTGTTGGCTCAAAACGTCACTTGGAGCTGAAGCATCCTGACCTCTCCTTAATGTCTTGGATACTTTTCCATGCTCCATTTCTTACCAGTCGCCGGATGTCTCTCTCACTCTCTCGTTTGATCCTCTGGATCTCCTCCTGGTGCTGCTGATGGGCCACTCGGAGATCATTTGCTTTGGCCTTGTCTGCCTGCTGCGAGACGGCCAGCGCCTCCTCGGCCTGTCGCCGTGCCGACCGCACCTCCTGCAGCTCCTGGGAGAGGCGGAGCTTCTCTGCCTCGTGGCTTCGCCTCACTTCCTCCCGGGCCTCCTCTCTGAGCATGCTCCGTACCTGCAGGGGAGGGCTGCAGTTAGCCAGTGTGTGTGTGTGTGTGTGTGTGTGTGTGTGTGTGTGTGTGTGCATGTGTGTGACTGTGACTGTGTGTGTGTGTGTGTGTGTGTGTAAGTGTTCACATGCATGATGACTAAATGGATTTGTGTGTGCGTGTGTGCATGTGTGTGTGTGTGTGTGTGTATGTGTGTGTGTGTGTGTACCTCACTGCTAACTCCTCCCCCCTCTCTTAGTGCGTTGAGCTGGGCGTGTAGCCGCTGTAGCTCCGCCTCTCGCACCCGCGCCAGTCGTGCCAGCTCGGCCTCGTGTTGCCGTGCCAACGCCTCGCGCGCGGCGGCCACCTCGCGCTGCCGCTCCTCGCGCAGCTTGACCCTCAGCTCCGTCATGGCCACCGAGTGCTTGTGCTGCTCGCACTCACGCTGCGACCGCAACTCCTGCACACGCTCACGCAACTTACACATCTTCGCATGGATGCGGAAAGGGTGGAGAGTAAGGAGAAGAGAAGAGAAGAGAAGAGAAGAGAAGAGAAGAGAAGAGAAGAGAGATTTTTAAAATTCGAAACAGTCATACATCAATAAAACAGCAATAAAACCCGAACACCCCCAAACCCTTAGAGAAGAGAAGAGAAGAGAAGAAAAGAGAAGAAAAGAGAAGAAAAGAAAGGATGTGAAGGGAGGTACAAGAAAGAGACAGAGAGAGAGAAAGAATAAAAAAGCAAGTGGGGTAATGGAAAGACATTGAAATGTAAAAAGCAGCAGAGTAAGAGAGCAAGAGCACGAGAGAGAGCCAAAGAGAGAGGTCGATAGTGGGAGAGAGAGGGAGAGAGAACGATAGAGGGAGAGATAGAGGGAGAGAGAGAAAGAGAGAGCAAGAGAGAGAGAGAGGCTCACATGAGGATCATTAGTAATCCTCTAAGTCTCTATGAGCAGGTCTGTATGTGATGTATGTGCAGTGTGTCTCTGCTAGGATTTTCAGTGTATGATTTTGAAGTCGCCTGTTGGAACTGAGTGCTAGTTTCTTTGATCCTCTTCGTGTTTTAAGACTTTTACATTACATTGCATTACGTTTACATTTATCAGCTTGTATGTTGAACATCCTGACGTCTTTTGATTTTTTTACTCGGCATGTTCCATGAACTTCAACCATGATCTTACTGATCAGCATCACGGCTCATAGTTTTAGTCTGGGCCACTGCTACTGAATGCATATAGAGGAAACACTGATGCGTGTATACACAGATGTACTGATTTTTGTATTTTTTGTGTATGTAAGTACATAAGGATATGTGAAAGTAAAAGAAATCCAAAATGCCCTTCATAGCCACATTTGATTTTTGCCTAAACTGAGTCCTAATTAAAAATGAGAAAGAGAGAGAGGACACAGGCTGCACAAGAGACAGTGATGAGACTTGATTTTAAAATTGGCTGTGCTCTTTGATATTATGTAGGACCAGGGCAATTTTGGCAGGCTTATAAAGATTTAATGACCAACGTCTAATATTAGAAAACCTCCAAATGTTTCCAATCCGTGAGTCGTTAGGCAAAGCCTTCCAATGAATCTCCACAGAGACACACACACACACACACACACACACACACACACACACACACACCCTCACACATTTTGAGTCAGAGGATGCTTTTACAGAAATAATAACCATCGCCCAGTCCACAGCTAAATAAATAAGTGCAGTCAGTAAGAAGAGCAGGAGGTGTACCTCAGGGTGACATCACCACCACCGTCACACAGTCGTTCCCCACTCGCCCCCCATCTTGTGTTCCAGTTCTTACTCATATCCGTGCTACTCAAGAGTCTCTCTCTACAGAACCAACATCCACTCAAGACACTTGGGTACACTGCAAGGCCAACACGGGATCATAATTACGGGGACATGGGAACATGCAGACACACACTGCACAGGCAATACATACATACACACACTGGCACTACAGGCAATACACACACACACACACAGGCTTCACAAAGGCGAAAAAGAAAACTGACTGAACAAGTGAGAAGCCTAAGAGAAAAAAGCTAGGACAATTCAGAATACAATGCACACCAAAAACAACTGATGCCAGAGTAAGTCTAGACTACCCCTGACACAGACTCTACTGGGATTTGGCTTGGAACTCTTCTGTACCCTGCAATGTGTTCCAGAGACAGCATTAACTGCAGCACCTGGCTTCACTCAGGTCCTCCTCCACCAGTGAGCATTCAGTGAGGGTCAGACATGTCCTCAGACAGAGGGAGGCCAGACCAAGTGGACTCTGCAGCTCACAAATCCATCTTCTGATGGTGTTACTTATGTCAGTCATGTGTAGGTATGTGGTTGCAGGACACACTTGCCACACATGTCAATTCGACCAATGAGGAGACAGAAAGCACCATGAGGACCGGGACCACTTGTGCTGTTGAGCTGGATGATGTCAGGCTAGCCTTGCTATTCTGGAACAGAGCTTCACACTGATTGGTCGATGACTGATGTGCGTTCACACTGCTGGCAAAGTTTTATTATGACATCACTCATGGAATCAGTGCATGAGTAAGTATTAAAATTGGGACAAACACGCACTATTCCTTACATAACTAGAAAAGACACACACGGACAGAAAGGCTCTGTTAAGTAGCGTAGCAACCACAGCAGAAATAACAAGAAAAATCTGTTATTGGATGTAAAAACCCAGAGTCACTTAAAGATAACCAAATGTAAACATGCTTTCTCAAACACACAAACTGTACACACAGACACAAACACAGACAGAGAGACACAGACAGACAGACAGACAGACAGACAGACAGACACAGCAATAGAGCCTCACACAGAGCACACACAAGGACATATGACTGGTGCCCTCAAGTGGCCATACAGCAGTATAACAAAAAGAAAAGGGAAGAAAGCACTGTGTGGAAATTGGCCCTGCACAGTGTCCAGTATGGATTAGCACAGACCTTACATCAATGAGAGAAAAATGCTCCTGGAAAGAAAAAAACAAAGCTGCAATCTTCTGCTGTCTCCAGCACACAGCAACACTTCATTTAGAGTTCAAAGGTCAGAGTACTACGTCATAGTCAAAGTGCCTCCATAAAAGACCACAATGCAACACACACATACACTGACACATACAGAGAGAAAGAAAGACAGACAGAGAGAGCGTGAGACAGACAAGAGAAGGGAGTGAGAGAAAGAAAGGAAGGTGGAGAGGGAATGTGGGAGGGTTCATGTAAAGTGCAATGTACCTTGGCTTTCTCTTGCTGCAGCTCATTCTGAGTGTCACTTAACTTGCTCTTCAGCTCCTCATTGGCTGCCTGGAGAGACTCCGCCTCCGGCTTGGCGCGGCTCTTCTTAGAGGATAGGGCATTGGTTGGTGTGGTAGCTGCCATGGCCCCGCCCTTCTGCGAGGCGCTGCCTACAGTTATACGGAATTCCTCACCCAGAACTTTCTGTTTCCGTGGAAACCAAACTAAGCATCATCATCTTCTTCATCATTGGCAGCTGCAGCATAGTCAGTGGTCTACCCTTTGACCTGCAAACACAATCACACACACACACACACACACACACACACTAGTCAGAAGACCTGTGGAATAAATCTGAACACAGGATGGCAAGGCACCATTTCTTCAGATACTGTGGACAAACTTAGGAGACAGACACACTTTTGTTTGCCAGCAGTAAAACCGGACACACCCTTGCTAATGAGGTAATATTTCTGACCTTAGCAAAAGCCCTAATTGCCTAGGAACATACACACACACGCACACACATGCACACACAAACATTTGGCTCCCAGATGTGCATGGAGTAAAGGAACTTCATTGGGAGCCTGAGAGTATGGAACAATGCACACACACACACACACACACACACACACGCACACACACACACACACACACAAAGCCACACACAGTGGAAAAGCAAGCATACTTCTAAAGCTACACTACTTGGCCCTGTAAGTACTCCAATGCCCATTTGGTAGCTAAATACATTCACAGAAACATTCACGCATATACACACGTGCTGCACACATCCAGTAACACTCTTGCGACAGGCAGTGGGCTGCTTTGGGCAAAATGGAAAAGACGACTAAGCCCAGAAAAAAAGCAGCTTATCAAACAATGGTTTCATAAGCCTCTCTAACAACACTGTCAGCATGGCATGTGGGCCGGTCAGTCTGTGTGTGTGTGTGTGTGTGTGTGTGTGTGTGTGTCTGTGTGTGTGTGTGTGTGTGTTAGTGTTAGTGGAGTTAGTGGAGTTAGTGGAGAATATTCCCACCTTGTCACCTAGACACAAAGTTGTATATCTGTATATATGCACAACAACCCCCCCCCCCACACACACACACACACACACGCACACACACACACACACACGCACATGCTCTGTTCCCAAGCGTGTCTTTAAAACTTTATCTAACAACCTGAGACGTCCAGGGCCACCTGATATGCAAACATTAGCTCAGAGAGACAGGAACAGGGGGAGGAGACAGAGAGGAGGGGGGAGGTGGAGAGTGACAGAAAGACAGTGAGAGAGAAAGACAGAGGGAGAGAGAGACAGAGAGAGAGAGGGGTTGGGGGATAATGCAGGTAAAAAGATGGATCAAAGAAAAAAGAGTCAGTGGAGAGAAAGAGGAAAAAACCCAAGAGACATAGAGAGGGATGAGTAGTCAAAAGACCAAACAAAAAAAAGAGAACACTTCTGTGCCCTACAGCGCTGCACACACACACACACACACACACACTGGGAGAACAAATCCACACCCATCTACTTGAGTGTAAGTTTAACAAAGATTTCCATGTGTGGGAGGATGAAGTGTGTGTGTGTGTGTGTGTGTGTGTGAATGTGTGTGTGTGTGTGTGTGTGTGTGTGTGTGTGTGTGTGTGTGTGTGTGTGTGTGTGTGTGTGTGTGAATGTGTGAATGTGTGTGCGTGTGTGTGTGGAGTTGGGGGCATTCTTAGAACAGTGCTCAGATGATCATGTGGTGTTAGAGAGGTCTTTACAGACAGCAATTAAATTATAGAACAGGCACTCTGCAACAGTCTCTCTCTCTCTCTCTCTCTCTCTCTCTCTCTCTCTCTTTCAAACACACACACATACACACATCTATTATCTTTCTCACACTCTCCCAACTACTCTTCAGACCTCAGACCTATACAGTACACACGCTACTGTGTGCATGTGTATATTCGTGTGTGTCAGAGAGAGAGACTGTGTAAGAGAGAGATTGTGTGTGTAAGAGAGAGAGTGTATAAGAGAAAGAGGTGTGTGTGTGTGTGTGTGTGTGTGTGTATGAGAGGGAGAGAGACAGAGAAAGAAAGACACTGGAGGTGAAGTCAGTTCAATGGAACCACACCCTCGTGTACATGGACACTGACGGACCGATAAACAACGCTGATCAAGCGCGGTGGCAAGTGCATGCCACACCGGAAACCAAACTAACGGAACCAGACTGTCGGTTTGTGGTCTCGAGAGAGTATCTAGAGACTCTGGGCGTCTGATGATTAACGTGACAGCGAAACCATCAGCACGGCATCAACATCAAATTTAACACTGTCAATCAATCCCCGACGTAACGGCACCAGCCTTTAATAAACACCCATCAGCAAGTGTATTCAACGTAGCTGAATATGTCATTTCGCGGACGCGTCGGTTGGTTTAAAACGACGCATAGTAAGAATGAAATTCCAATATTAGGTTACTGTTAAACTCATGCAAGACGCAACACACGTCACCTGCCTGCCCACCTTAGAGCACAACGCGGCCATTCTTATGCATGCATTCAGAGCACAGAATCAACTGTATAGTTATCGTTTGCATTTTCTCAATATGTGCACGTTAATTGCATTACCGGGGTAGGATGCGCGCGTCTCATCCAGGCCTGGCCTTCAGATCACCAAATGCACGAGAGTCCGGTCCGCTTCCGTCTCATCCAGCTGCCCTGCCTTGCAAGTACACCTCCGTGAGCAGTGGCTGGCTGCCTGCGCGCCTCGCTGATACAATCCACAGACGGGGGAGTTCTGCTTGTGCAGCTGTTTTATCCAATTCAAACACGATGCCCTGCCAACACGCGCTAAAGAGATGAAAAGCTAAATTATTCTGCAAGGGAGCACATACGTATCTCCGCCCACTGAGGACGCAATAGGAAACCTTTCAAACCGCCGCGATGGAGAACGGATCGTCACCGGCGTTATATCACGTGATGATACTCGGGCGTCGCCGGGAGACAAGACGGCACGTGCCACCTGACCGTGAAGGGGGACACATTCTCCAAAAAACACATGCACCTCCAAAAGCGCACGAGCCCACACACTGCAGAAACTGACCATGAAGTCAGAATGGAAATTACATCTCTCTCTCTCTCTCTCTCTCTCTCTGTGAGTGTGCGCGTGCATGTGTCTTTGAGAGATGAAGTGGAAAACATGGCTCAGTGGCATTACTCTGACCTATATTCCTTCAAACATGCTGTCACACGCGCACACACACACACACACACACACACACACACAGAGTACACAAAGTGAATGAACACAGACATTACAACATGGTTAATTGACACCAGATGTAGGATTTCCCTGCAGGCAAGACACATACAGTCTCTCTCTCTCTCTCTCTCTCTCTCTCTCTCTCTCTCTCTCTCTCTCTCAATCTCTCTGCTGGTCAGTGTACACAGTGGATGACACGACTGTCAGACCTACAGAATGACAACATTATGTCTGTGTATTGCTCCAGTATGACTAACAATGGCAAGTCTTGTAATAGCCCAACAATAGTCCAATAATATTATAAGTAGCACAATGTTGCACCCCCCCCCCCCCCACCAACTCACAAACACACACACACACACACACAAATGGATTTACATAACAAAGACTGCATAAGAACATTATCTAAAACCTTTGGCCTTAGCAAGTATTACTTATTATACCTCTCCTCTCTCCCCCCCCCCCCCCCCCCCCCCCCCCCCCCCCCCTCTCTCTCTCTCTCTCTCTCTATCTATCTATCTATCTATCTATCTATCTATCTATCTATCTATCTACCTATCTATCTACCTATCTATCTATCTCTCTCACTCTCTCTCTGTTTGGTTATTAGTAGAGACGGGGTGGAAGACAGCAGTCCATAAAGTGGTAAGCATCACTAAAAGAAAAGCGAATTCAGAAGCTGTGACAGTCAGTTTAACAGTGGCCACCACACACAGACTCTCTTACCTGCATAACAAACAAACAAATAAATAAAAACATACACACATACACACACACACACACACACACACCATAGCTGTCATCAGACGGCAAAGCAGACGGCAATCCTAATGACTATACTACCATGTGATAGCAGTACCATTTGGACACTGACACTGTGTCCTCTGTGGTGGCTGTGCTGTGCTGTGCGTGTGTGTGTGTGTGTGTGTGAGCTCTCACCTAGAGGGATTACTCTGGTCTAGACAAAACTGTCATTCCACACGTGTCCTTGACTGGCATATGTCACTCTCCTATCATATGAATGCTGTTTAATCAGATTAGCCCCTGGCTGCCTGGAGGCTGTCCCTGCTGAAGCTAACAACTACAGGGTTTGTGTGTGTGTGTGTGTGTGTGTGTGTGTGTGTGTGTGTGTGTGTGTGTGTGTGGCATCAGGCCCTCCTAGAGCCTGGTGTGAGGTGATTCTCATGTGCGAGGTGTCACTGTTATTAAATGACACATGACACTATGGCTACGATTCAATACGCTAAATAAAACTTATTACACATTTGTATACACTGAGAATAATAGTGTTACTAAATAAGTGCTCCTTATGCTGCAATTAAGAGGCACTATCGTGCCTACTACAAACAGTACAGTTTGAATAAACTTTGAATACTGTTACAGTCAAACTCTACTGAAGGCCTACTTCTGCACTGAACCCCTGCCTGCTTAACTTGCGGATTCCCTACTTATTAATCCCAGTTTGCACTTGCATGCACACACACACACACACAGACACACAGACACACACACACACACACACACACACACACAAATGCATACATACAGACTGAGATGGTTTTGATTGCGGATTTATACACAAAATTTGTTATATTGTGTTGACTTATGTGGTGAGTACAAACATAGGCAATAAGTTATCTGTATGGAGCATATGAACATCTGGTGGAGATATGAAAGACACACACACACACACACACACACACACACACACACACACACACACACACACTTACACACTTACGCCGATAAACCTAATTACATGCGGAAACACTAGATCTGACGCTCTTTAACAGCGCTGTAAAGTTTCCGTGCATGCACACTCCAGTGCCTCTGGCCGAGACTGTAAATTGCAGACAGGAAGAGGCCACTGTGAAACATGAAAGGCTTTCTCAGAAATTTACCATTTCAAGACACCATTAACCCAATTGTTATCATGTGTCGCTGTGCCTACATGGGTCCTCGTAAGTTCAGTGTGGGGCTCCACCTCCTGCTTCGAGAAGCAGAACTCTTGATTCCAAAGGTCAGCCACTGTGGAGATAAGTTTCCTCCCCAACCCGACCAAGAGCCCCTTCCTTGCCTGCTTGCCTGCCTGTTGTTGTTCAAGTGTGACCTTTAAAGGGGTGTGAGTTTTAGAATGTTCTTTAAAGGAATGCACTTAACAACTATGGAATTCCACATTGTATTCCATTCTACGCACCCCAACATTCTTTTGAACTTTCATCCTCCCAACACTTCCATCAAACCAGTGTGATGGACCCTTAAAGCTTAAGGAAGTAGATGTTCTGATGTAATCCAACACACTTTTGGTCTGACTCAAATCCAAGCCTGCCATTAAACAGAAAAAAATAGATGCAGACATCAAAATATGATGAACAGAAAGGGACATTTAGACTGGCTGCTGATCTTCAATACCATTTCACCTCCGTCAGTTGAGCGTGAATGAGAGCTCTGCCCATATGGTATTTGCTTCCCTCTACTGGTCAAACGTGGGCACCGCCTTCATGAAAATAATATTCTTTGCATTTTTGGGTCAGCAAAAGTACAGCCTCTGTTTCAGGCTAATGTGCAGGATTTACACATCACACCTAACCGTAGATTCTTGCCACATATTTGCACAGTCTGGAATACATTCCAAAATCAAGGCAAATCAAGAAGCCGATAATAAATAATATACTACAACCAGGTACTCCGCTAAGGGGGATAGATTAAGATGATTCAGGGGGCCCATGGATAAATCATCCTTATGTATATTATGATCAGGGCCTGACACAACATTCATGTGGGCACACACTGGCAGCTTCCCAATGTCACTTATGTGAAGCCTTTCTGCCACTCAGTAAAAATAGAACCCAACCTGGCTTAGGAGAGGGATAAAGTGTTTCTTTCCAGTGACTGACAACTAACACTTCATAGTCATGCTAAGCCTGTTAATATGTTTTCAATAAAACAAATTTGAGACTTTCTGCAGAACTTTGTCTGTGTCCCCTTAATGTTGGGATTTGTACAGACAGCTCTGACTGACAAGATGACAGACGTCAGCATAAGATGATGGACCTGGTAGATTAGGCAGTATAAAACTCTACTTCCTGAATCACTCTGTCTGACAGGAAGCCGTTATCCCTCACAAAGACAGCTCACTCTTGCTGAGGGCTGGATCTTCCACATGAGATGTACTGCTTTACCTCAAAATGTAAAGTGACCATGGTCTTCACATACACAAAAGCCTTATCAAGGCTCAAGATACAAAATAGCAGAAGGACTTGTTAGAACATGTTAAAGAGTGATACATCAGTCCATTATTCCAGTAAAACACACATAGTGCCTGTTTAGGAATGATGGGAAATTGAGTTAACAAACCCAATTGCTCAGAGTAAAGGTAAAGGTAATGTTACAGGTAAAGCGGGTAAATTTATCTGCAAAACTACTGGATGTAAGTGCTCAGATACTATATTTGTCAGTGCACACATCTTCATCTTGTCCTCTCTGTGGCCCCTCTCTGGTCAGACATCCAGACTCCTCCTCTGTCTGGCCTCCTTCTCTATACCTGCACCTACGATCACTGCACAGACCAGCACCAGTAGCCCAAAGCCCAGCACAGAAGCATACGCTCTGTAGAACATGGAGTTGATTCCAAATGGACCCCTGTAGATCTCTCAGTCAAAACAAGACTTGCGATTCCAACCTGCCTTTTGCCACACACAGCACCAGTAAAGGCTGTGGTCCTCCAGACCAAGCTGATGGATGGTCAGAGAGGCCAGACACATTCACTCTACTTTTCCAACACTGATGCACCCGCACTGGTGATGTTGCAGAATTCAGAAGCAGGATGTCGACGTCAGGGTCTCTCCGACAAAACCACCGTACAATGGTTTCTCAAGTTCTATGTATATCACATTTCAGAACAACAGTGTCACCCATGGAGAACATGATGGAACTGAAGATTAGTTATGCACAAATGACCAAATCATGAAGATTATGAGTCTTTGAGCATTTGTAATAGCCAGTGCCCAACACCGAGGCAAAGGTGATGACCAGAGAGTAATTGACCCTGTTGCCATACAACTGTCTCTCATCCTCTCTCTGGGAGACATTTGGACTGATGTCATGATCAAGGACAAATCCGTGTGGAGTGTTCCAGAAGACCATTGTACTGTTTGCATGCTCATTAGCACCGCAGGCTAAAAATATACCTTTTCCAGCCCTCAACAATGTTGGCATCCAGGTCCCCAGTAGGAGGAGCTAGCCATTATATGCCCAGAGTTTTGAGCTGTTGCTGGAAAGTTGAACTGAGGAGTTGGTGATCTGCACATCTATTGTCCTGTGCATGTCACCAAGGTTGACCTTGTGGTGCCTGCATATGTTTAAGAACCAAGGCCTCACATTATTGTAGAAGTCAACATGTGTTCCACCTCTGCAAAATTAAATGCAGAGGAAGCCAGTGCCTGCCAAAAACTTTAAGTGTTACATGCACACACAAGTATTACACGCATGTACACACACACACACACACACACACACACACACACACACACGTACACACATGTACACACACTTTGCCATTAAACTCCTTGTTACAGAACAGCAAGATGTGCAGAGAGTCCTGAATCACTGAAGGTGACATTTCAGGATGAACCCAAAATGCACTATAACCTTTACAGATAAATGTATTGTGACCTTCTCTAAACTTTTAAATGCACATGTTCAGGGCCTTTTGCAGATCTTGTTGTTCTGTTAACAAGGATTTTAATGGGAAAATGCACAAGAGGTGTTTGATCCCTGCATTGTCCAAAAAATGTGCTTTGTTCAATTAGAATTGGTATTTAAACAGCCCTCCTCATCATTCTGTTCACATTTTAACACAATGAGACCAAAACTACACCTAAAAATTGACACGTTATTGGGACATTGTTATTTTTTGTCGCCCATCCACCAACACTGCTGTTTGATATGAGAAAATCACCACTGCATGCTTGTACTTGCCCTACTTTCATGATATACCACTGTAGTGTGATATTTTCCATAAATTTCACCCGAAAGCCAAATATTCCTTTTTGTGAATAGCGTTTTTTTTTTAAATTGTGTTTGCAATATGGAAGCTATTTGTGTTATACTGGCAATAAACATAAACATAGATTTAGAAGGTGTATAAGACCTGCCTTTGTTACAACTTCAAATTACTCAGTGTCTGCACCCTATTGATGAAAATTCATCAATAAATTAAACAATCAATAGGCCTACGCTAATAATTGATAAAACTGTATATTTAAAAATGTTTTTAATCTAAAGTAGCTAGTTCACATCTCATACTGATGAATACGACTCATTCTGGTTTACTTACTACTTACTAATGGCCATAGTACGCACAGTCATCCTGGAGCCGCCGCGTCACCTTTAGCGACTGTGCTGTCATCGACTAGTGACGACTTGATTTGTGTACAGAAAGATCTCCAACTTCCTATAATGACGACCAATCAGAGTTACAGTTTCTTTAATTGACATGACTATTGACCAATGGGAATACCCTGTGATAAAAATGGGCGTGATTGTTTGGCTGCTCGACCAACAGCTGGCCGGACATCTGTGAGGACGATTTCACTAACAGCATCGAAAGGTCTCTGTAACCCTCGCGGAAAATGGTAACGGGATGAATGAGAAACGATAAACGACCCTATAGTTGCGGTCGAAAAGACAGTCACCACCAGAACCTGACAGAAGTTCAGTGAGTATCCAAGCTAGTGCAATGTGGTGGTTCTGCGTTACAGACTGTTCTGGTTGAGTCCAAAATCCAGCACACGATGTACCCACCACTTTGTTGTGTTTTGTTGTGTTTTTGTTTTGCAGCGACAGCGCACGACTTTTCGGATTTTTTGTTTTGCTAACTGATTGTGTTTTACTTGTTAAACTATTCTCGATCAGCAATATTCTTCAGCTATTTCTCCGTCACACTTTTTGTTGACCCTGCCTTTTGCCCAGCTCATTGCGACGGTCAAGGTATCTAGACCAAGAATAGTGTCACAGGATTCCCCCTGGATTCGTTTTTGTTTCCCTACTGCGTAAGCCTAGTGTAAAAAGTCAGGTAGGATTGTTTTTCATTCGCCGCTTGCCTTTTCGTCCTTATATTAGCATCCATAAACTTCTGACCAGGAGCGCGCGTCGTGATGTGCGTTTGTCCACAAGACAAGAATCCATCTCTCGTGCCTGTGGTGGATTCCCAGGCTCTGATACCGACGGCGCGTGACCGTTGCAGAGAACAGGGCCCGCCACGCGCTTCTGCGGCACAGCTGTCAGTGTGCCAGGGACTTATCCCGGACAATAACGGACACTTAAGCTCACACTTCATGTAGGCCTACTGAGCACACAGTAGTCATTCGGCTGACCCACGCGATGACCGCAAGCACAGGAAATAGACCTGCCTTATATTCAGAGGAATTCTCAGCTTGCCGTCCTTGTCAACTTCAACGAAACACACATACACACGCTAAGGAAAAATGATAGTGGTTTATGGACTTTATTCTTGAGAGGTTACTTTGCGTAACCTTGTGTTTTCAGTTAAGCTTTTGGGAGTATCTTCTTATTTATTGTTAATCTCCCGTCTTCCTTGGCTTTTGTCTAACTTATATAGTGATTCACCAGCTGGCCATAATTATACCTGACATCACAGTCATGATGGTGTGTGTGTGTTTATTTTTATGTCTGTGTTTGTATGCACAGATTTCCACCTTTCTACCTTGAGTAATGCCATGTCTTTTTTTCTGGCTTTCCAGAAATGGATAGTCCACTTAGTGGTGCTCCCCCCACCCCTCCCTTGTCTCCTGCCCACTACGATGCTGGTCTTTTGCGGCCCCCCTGTAACCCTGCCCAGCAGTCCCGGCGCGCACAGCTCAACGCAACCAGCAGAGTCGCCACGGCAACCGGGGCTGACACACCCACTACCAGTTCTCCACAGCCTTCACCACTGCACACTTCAGGTGACCTGCTGGACACACCCAGACATGAACACACACACAAACCCACACAGACTCACGCTCATACACATATGCTTACAGATACTCGTGCATACACAAACACACACACCTTCACGTGCGTGCGCGCATACAAACACATATACGTCTGTATACACATAGGCAAACAAACACACACAAACACACACACGCACATAATGTTATACTTATGCTATCCCATACAGGGTGCTGTTAATATCCCAACTTTGACAATAGATTTGTAGCAGAATCAGTTGAGGTTGAGATATAGTGTCATTGATCCTGCATTGATCATTAACAGCACATCTTTTACAGGGCAAGCTAAATTTAGTTCTGTCCACACACACACACACACACACACACACACACACACACACACACACACACACTCACACTCACACTCACACACACACAGGCAGGCAAGGCACAAGTAAGCAAGCATAAACACACACGCATGCAGACACGTGCATCTATTTAAAGTTCATTGTCAAACATGCACATATCATATAACCACATGACAGAAAAGACATCTTTATCTTTGTTCTGTTATATTCTGTCTCTTCTACCAGTCAGGCTTCAGTAAGGTAGGGTGTTAGCCCCTATGGGGATGGGGGGGTGGGGGCATAACACATTGTGCTTGCTCAGCTTTGGCCTCCAGCGTTCTGATAATAAACACACCTCTATCTTTAGACACTACGACTGTGTGGTGGTGGAAGCTCTATAAGTTTGAGCTACTGTATGGTGCTGCATTGTTGGATATCAAGGAACCCACAGACAGGCATTTTTGGTAAATAATATTATTTAATGCAGCGATAGAGAAACTTGATTTACAATCTACAATCCAGTATCACATACAGGATATGCTCCTGCCCTTCACTAAATCAGCTGATTGTAATTAGCACACCTTTTCAGCAAGATCATTAGGCTCATTAGGGAAATCGCATGTCTTGTCTGCACAGGTAGAATCAGGTGGTTTGGAATATCTGGTTTCGGATTGTAACTTCTAAAGTCAGGATGTTCATCACTAATTACAAGAATGGTTTATTGTCACATAGACATAGACATACTGGGTAGAGTAGGACATATAGTTAAATTGGTGATTGTTTGTCTCAAACTGTGCATGGGGAGGGGGGGGTTGGGTAAGTAAATGGACAAGAAATAATTAAATGGACAACAAAAACCCCAATTCAGATATTACAAATAATGCGTAGAACCTGGGAGATATGGTATATTATATATAAAATGTCATTTTCTTAGGTAAGCTTTTGATTTAACAAAACAAATTGCAAATTGATGAAAACGCACTTCAGTCAATAGCTTGTAGCACATCCTTTTGCAGCCATTGCTTGAGCAGTCTCTATAGCAACTAATCCATTTCAGGCAACTGCTTTGGGGGATTTTTGCCCACTGAGTGAGGTTGGAAGGGTCGCTTGGCTTGAACTGCCAGCTTCAAGTCCAGTCGCAGCATTTTGATTGAAGTCTAGTGCGGACTCTGTTGTCTGTCTCAAATCGAGTAGCCTACTTGCACACTTACACTTTCCATTTTGAGTGCAAAAATGTTTGTCATGCTGAAAATGTACGGTGTATTGCAGTGCATTGTAAGTACCTTGATGATGCACTTATAATGGTCACAAAGTTGAGTGTGGACGCTGGACACTTCTTGCACTCAGTGGCCACTATCAAGGTAGAAGTATAGCACTAGTGTTGTTGTATCCTACCTCAGTACTGTAATGTGCTGTTACATATGTCTCACAGTAGTGCTGTAATGTGATGTTACATATGTCTCACAGTAGCGCTGTAATGTGCTGTTACATATGTCTTATAGCAGTTCTGTAATGTGCTGTTACATATGTCTCACAGCAGTACTGTAATGTGCTGTTATATATGTCTCACAACAGTACTGTAATGTGTTGTTACATGTGTCTTACAGCAGTGCTGAAATGGCCAGTGGGGACACAATTGGCACGTTACTAGTAGTGCACATAAGATGTAGTATTATTTGCAGTACAACTGAAGTAGGGCAGAAATATGGCTGTGTCCTACAGCAGCACTGTAATGTACAGTGGAGAGTTTGTTATATGGACGTGCTGCTGGTTATGACACAGTGCTGTCATGCAATTGGTTTGTTCTGTGGATGTGCACTGAGTAACAGGGAGGTCTTGGGAGTGTTTGGGTTAGTCAGAGAATATGTGTGGCTGTGTTTACAGTGGCGAGAAAAAGTATGTGAACCCTTTGGCATTTCTTGAATTTCTGCATAAATTGGCCATAAAATGTGTTCCGATTTTAATGTAAGTCACAACAATACAATCGTACATTCTCCTACAGTAATACTCCACCAAAAAAATATGTTTTGATTTTTGTTTATTGGGCACAAGATGTAAACATTCACATCACAGGGTGGAAAAAGTATGTGAACCTTAACATTTAGTAGCTGGTTGACCCTCCTTTTGCAGCAATAACCTCAACCAAACGTTTTCTGTAGTTGCAGATCAGACCTGCACAACGATTTGGACCATTCTTCTTCACAGAATTGTTTCAGTTCAGCAATATTTTTTGGTTGTCTGGTGTGTATGGCTCTCTTGAGGTCATGCCACAGCATTTCAATGGGGTTGAGGTCCGGACTCTGACTTGGCCACTCGAGAACATGCAATTTCTTCTGTTTGAACCATTCTGTTGTTGATTTACTTGTATGTTTGGGGTCGTTGTCTTGTTGCATCATCCATCCTTGTTTGAGCTTCAGTTGGTGGACTGATGGTCTTATGTTTTCCTGCAAAATGTCTTGGTAAATTTTGGAATTTATTTTTCTATTGATGACAGCAATCCGTCCAGGCCCTGAGGCTGCAAAACAGCCCCAAATGCTCCCTCCACCATATTTCACAGTTGGGATGATGTTCTGATGCTGGTGTGCCGTGCCACTTTTTCTCCACACAGTGTTGTGTGTTCTTGCAAATAACTCGATTTGTGTTTCATCTGTCCAAAGAATGTTGTCCCAGAACTGCTGTGGAACATCAAGGTGGTCTTTTGTAAACTTCAGACATGCACCAATGTTTTTTTTGTCAGCAGAGGTTTCCTCCGTGGTGTCCTCCCATTAAATCCATTCTTGTTCAGACATTTACGTATTGTGGAGGTATGAACAGAAATGTTTGCATGCGCCACAGAAGTTTGTAAGGCTTTGGCTGATGCTCGAGGATTCCTTCTCACCTCACTGACCATTCTGCGCTGTGCTCTTGCGGTCATCTTTGCAGGACAACTGTATTTTGTGTTTTATCCATAAGGTCTTGGATATGTATGTATGTTTTATAAAAAAAAAAATACAATAAAAAGATGATCACAAAAAAAAATCTTTGCAGGACGACCACGCCTGGGGAGAGTGGCAACTGTCTTGAACTCCCTCCATTTGTAGATTATTTGTCTAACTGTTGAGACATGGACATCAAGGCTTTTAGAGATACTTTTGTACCCCCTTGCAGCCTTATGTAGCTCAACAATTCTTGCTTGCAAGTCTTCAGAAAGCTCTTTGGTGCGGGGCATGGTTCCCATCAGACAATGCATCTTCTGAACAGCTATTTCAAAACTAGTGTGAGTTTTTAAAGGGCAGGACAGCTTGAATCAACTCCTGCAAACTCGTCACACTAATTGAACTCCATGTTGGATGACACCTGACTCAAATTAGCTCTTGTAGAAGTCATTGACCTAGGGGTTCACATACTTTTTCCACCCTGTGATGTGAATGTTTACACCCAATAAACAAAAATCAAAACATATTTTTTGTGAAGTATTACTTTAGGAGAATGTACGATTGTATTGTTGTGACTTACATTAAAATCGGAACACATTTTATGGCCAATTTATGCAGAAATTCAAGAAATGCCAAAGGGTTCACATACTTTTTCTCGCCACTGTATGTATGCGTTTGCTTGTAAGTTTCTGTTTTTTTTAGATACACATTTGTGTGTGTACTTACATTTACACATTTGGGTGTGAGTGTGTGCTTGTGTGTGGGGGTGTGGGTGTGTATACTTACCTGTGTATTTGTCTTCCTAGGAGAGGGTTTTCCTGGAGATATCAATGTACAGGAGCTGGAGGAAAGAGCCAGAGCAGGAGAAGCTAAAGCACAGACTGAGGTTAGCGCACGCACGCACACACACACGCACGCACGCACGCACGCACACACACGCGCACACACACACACGCACACACACACGCACACACACACGCACACACAAGCAGTGGGAAGCCAGTAATTGAACTCTTTGGATTGAGCTTCTGTGCTCTTCAGTAGGTCTGACACACACACACACACACACACACACACACACACACAGTAGAAAATAGGCTTATACTTTATTCTCTTGATATCTACTTTGCCATCCACCTAAGAAGTGCACATGCAGTCTGTTTATACTTTCCCCCTCAAATGCGCACACACACACACACAGGAAACGTGATGACATTTCTCTGCATTCGTTCATTTGTTTGTGTATTTGCCTACTGGCAAGAAGCCATGTTTGGAGTGTGTGTTGGCATCTCGTGATGGGCACGTGTGTGATGCAGTGTGTGACAGAATGGACGTGTTTGTGTTTGCCCAGATTAGTTTACCAACTGGTGTATGTTTGAGATGTGTGACTGCTAAAATGGGCTTTGTTCCCTGAGGTTAAGACCCCAAGTTATGGTCAGGTCCCTAAGCTCTCATGATTTATTATAGGACATTATGATTAAATATACTGTTGGTTTATTCTCTCCAGCACGTACACGCACACACACACACACACACACACACACACACACACACACACACACACACACACACACACACACACAGACCAGTGTCCATACTGAGGAGAGGTAGGACACACTACAGAAATGAATACTGCAAGTTAGCCATGACATTGCTGTGCAAGTGGATGCACCCCTCTTTGCTTTTAGAGTGCAGTTACACATGTAGACACTAGGGGGTGGTGTAGGCCTGTTGTAATCATAGCCGGAAATAAACAGTATGTAAATCTTTATTCACGGCTGTGGTTTTCACTACCTGTCCACTGCAGTCCAAGTCCAGTGTCCAGTCCAGTCAGGCTGTGAAGGAGAGGAGGAAGAAGAAAAAGAAGTAGTGTTATTTTTAATGTATTATACATGTACAGTGATAATATTGTTCTGCTTCTGTTCATTAACCCTAAAAACGCCTCATATGGAATACATGTATTGACATGTAAAGCAGGTAGTAAATAATAAATCAACAATCATAATAATAATAATAGTAATAATAATAATAAAGAAACAGGATTAACAGGAGGATCATTATTGCATCGCTATTTTTGGACCTCCGGATTTTCTCTGAGGCGTGTTCCCCCAGGAGTCCTAAATGACTGGACCCTTTTCACACTGTGTCCATTGAAGTGAAGCAGGGAAATGTCCCCTCTGTGCCTTCACAAGGCAGCGACTTCCGTTGTTCTGGTGATTGTTAGTTATAGTACCCCCTGTAGGTGTCTGGAGCTCCCGTGTGTGTGTAGGCTGGCCGCAGTGGCGTCATCCGTGGGTTGGCTGATGGTAATGGTGATGGTGGGATGGGTGGGTGGAAGGGAGGGAGGGCAGTGATGTGGGTAACACGGCGTAGAGTGGACTCAGCACAGAGCCTTCCTCCGGAAGTTAAGCTCAGTAATATTTCTTTCTGAAGCACATTTAAAACACAGTCATTTCCTGACCAGAATAGCTGGCATTGATCACATCACATGCAGTTTCAGAATCAGAATGAGTTTTCTTGGCCAAGTATACTTACATATACAAGGAGGAATTTCACTCTGGTAGATGTTAGCTCTCTACACATTCAACATATAGACATGTAGTAGTATACATCCAAGAGACAAATAGAAATATATAGACACATTCTATACAATAGAGACAACTATATACAGTATCTCACAAAAGTGAGTACACCCTTCACATTTCAGCAAAAAATGTGAAGAAAATATCTTTTCAAGGGGCAATACTACACAAATGAAACTTGGATATGTTTTTGAGTAGTCAGTATAAAGCTTGTGTAGCAGTATAGATTTTCTGCCGTCTGAAAATAACTTAAGACACAGTCGTTTTTGTATACATAGCAGGCCACAAAAGTGAGTACACCCCAAAGTGAACATGTCCAAATTGTTTTAAAATCATTAATATTTTGTGTGAGCACCATTGTTATCTAGCACTGCCTTAATATGACATTCACCAGAGCTGCACATGTTGTTTTTGTGATCCTTTTCCATTACTCTATGATGGATTTGGCAGATGTTAGACACTGGTACTCTTCCACCTCCTGCTTACGGATGCCCCATGGGTGATCAATAGAGTTCAGGTCTGGAGACATACTTGGCCACCCCATTATCTTCACTTTCAACTTCTTCAGGAAGGCAGTGGTCATCTTGGAGGTGTGTTATCATGTTGAAGAAACTGTTGTATGTCCCAGTTTTCTAAGGGGGAGGGGGTGTCATGTTCTACTTCAGAATGTCACAGCACATGTTGAAATCCATAATTCTGTCAATGAACTGCAGTTCCCCAGTTCTGGCAGCATTGAAACAGCCCCAAACCATGTTGCTACCACCACTGGGCTCGATTCTAGGCAAGGCACACTTATAATGGTACTGTTTAACAGGTTGCTGCCAAACATGCCTGACACCATGCCAAACAAGTTTATCTTATTCTAGTCAGACCACAGGATATGGTTTCAGGAATTCATGCTTTTAGACTGTGTGTCTTTAGCAAACAGTTTTCAGGCTTTTTTGTGATTAAGCTGAGGCTTTCCTCTCAGAGGATGATCATGCAGACTGTGTTGTTGCACTGCGCAGCATCTTATTTGAGCTCTGACAAGCTGACCTCCCAGTTCTGCAACCTCTGTCATGCATTTATTTTTTACAGCCAACTTCTGCGTTTGACACTTAGTGTGTGCTCCTTACTTCTTTGATTGATCCTGTCAATGCCTGTCTGAGGTGGAACCTGTTTTGAAAAACCACTTAATGAATCTGTTTTGAGTCATTGTCCTGCCGGAGGACCCATGACCTCTGAGGGAGACCCAGCTTTCTCACACTGGGCCCTACATTACGCTGCAAAATTTGTTGGTAGTCTTCAGACTTCATAATGCCATGCACACGGTCAAGCAGTCCAGTGCCAGAGGCAGTAAAGCAACCCCAAAACATCAGGGAACCCCCGCCATGTTTGACTGTGGGGACTTTTTTTTCCTGTAAACTCTATGTTGATGCCTTTTCCCAAAAAGCTCTACTTTTGTCTCATCTGAGCAGAGAACATTCTTCCAAAACGTTTTTGGCTTTCTCAGGTAAGTTTTGGCAAACTCCAGCCTGGCTTTTTTATTTCTCTGGGTCAGAAGTGTGGTCTTCCTGGGTATCCTACCATAGAGTCCCTTTTCATTCAGAAGCCGACGGATAGTACGGGTTGACACTGTTGTACCCTCGGACTGCAGGACAGCTTGAACTTGTTTGGATGTTAGTTCTTTATCCACCATCCGCACAATCTTTCGTTGAAATCTCTTGTCAATTTTTCTTTTCCGTCCACATCTAGGGCGGTTAGCCACAGTGTCATGGGCTTTAAACTTATTGATGACACTGCGCACGGTAGACACAGGAACAATCAGGCCTTTGGAGATGGACTTGTAGCCTTGAGATTGCCTATGCTTCCTCACAATTTTGCTTCTAAAGTCCTCAGACAGTTCTTTGGTCTTCTTTCTTTTCTCCATGCTCAATCTGGTACACACAAGGACACAGGACAGAGGTTGAGTCAACTTTAATCCATTTTAATTGGCTGCAAGTGTGATTTAGTTATTGCCACCACCTGTTATGTGCCATAGGTAAGTAACAGGTGCTGTTAATTACACAAATTAGAGAAGCATAACATGATTTTTCAAAGGGTGCCAATACTTTTGTCCGGCCCATTTTTGGAGTTTTGTGTAAAATGATAATTGATTACATTTTTTTTCATTCTCTTTTGTGTTTTTTCATTGCAAGCAAAATGAACATATCACTACCAAAGCATTTGTAATTGCATTCATTTTCTGGGAGAAATTGAGCATTATCTGACAGAATTGCAAGGGTGCCAATACTTTTGGCCCGCAGTGTACCACATTTTTTGTTGAAATGTGAAGGGTGTACTCACTTTTGTGAGATACTGTCCATATATGCACCTAATATAGGCAGTAATATACATATATGCACATAATATACAAATAGGACATAATATGCAAGACAAGTACAGATAGATTAGGATGTAAAGGGCACCTAATTGTGCAATGTATTGTGCAAGATATCTTTGGCGTGTGAAGTGTAGATATAGTGGGCAAAAATACATAGGGATGTTAAGTAAGCGTGTTTGAGAAGTGGGTAAATCTACTAATACTGTTACTCTCACTGATTGGTCTAAACAGCCTGGGACAGAGATTACATGCACACAGCAAACCAGACCAGTGGGTGGGGCCAGTGGTGTTTTTGTAGGGGGTGGGAGAATGTGAAGTGTGATGGGCTATACACTGCATCAATTCCCCTCACACCTCATACATTGGTCTGTTAGTCTTCACAGAGCATGAACGTCTTGTGCAGTGCATGCTGGGATTTTAATCATCTTGCATCATCGCAGCTGTGTGCTTCAGTTTAGTGAAGTTTGTTTAGTACTTCACCACACACTCGCTCATATACGCACACGGACACGCACATGCACACACACACACACACACACACACACACACACACATTTTATGTACTTTATTTGATTCCATATTACAAGGTAATATCATTAGGAACCAAATCTGCTGAATGATCCAACCAATATTTTGACCAACAGAAACTAAGCTATGGGAATGCTGCCACAGGGATACAGGAAACATCTTCTCTTCCAGATGAACATGCTCCCTATGACTGCTGATATGGAGCAGTATTTACACACACACACACACACATGATATGGAGCAGTATTTACACACACACACACACACACATACACACACACATACACACACACACACACACACACCTTGAGAGTTGTTACTCCCCTTATTTCACATCCTGTCATCATCAACATTCTTTGGCCTCTTTGGTCACACAGATGGTGGGTATTCATTTTTTTCCCTACATCTCTGCTAAAGCATCAGAGATTGGCCAGATGTTGACGAATGTTAACAGAAGACTTTTTGTGATTGGCTGTTCTGTGCTGTGATTGGCTGTGCATGGTCATGTGGCTCGACAGATGGGGAGGTACCACCTGCAATTGGCTGAGCAGGAGGAGGATGAGGTGAACAGCGTTGCCGCGGTAACATGGCTCCTGCAGGCAGCCAAAAATGGTCGGAGAGACGCCGTCAAGCTTCTGCAGCGCTGCCTCAGTGAGGGCCGTGGTGAGACACACACACACACACACATACACACACACACACACACAGAAACAAACTGATATTTCACATACAACATTCCACACACACCCACACACACATGTAGACAGACAGTATGCACAGAGATGTACAATCTTTTTGGTATTCAGAGCACACATGCATACAAATGGATGTGAAAGTAAAAAGCTACATTAAATACATAAATTCATTCTCCATGGGCTAGATGCAAGCATGAACAGTGCCTGTTTTGGGTGGAGTAAGAATGAATGTCAGCGCTGCTTGCCAGTCAGTGGCCAAAAGTAACTGAAAAGTAGCCAGGGAAAGAGATGTGTGATGCGTAGAGTAAGGACAGGGGTCGGACACACACACACACCACGCACACACACACACACACACACACACCAGTAATGCTAAAGGTTGTTTGTCAGGGAATGTGTGATGTGTGATAGATGACAGACAGACAGACACACAGTCACACACACACACAAACAACAGGGGTGTTTTACCGGGGATGAGATGGGTGATGCTCTGACAGGCGCTGTGGCCTGTGGTCGTGATGATGCCATTTTTCCGCTGCTAAGTGTGAGGATGCGGTTTGGCCGGACTGACGGACGTCATCTATATTTAAAGGCTGCAAGTGTGTAATTACCGGCTAGCATGCTCCCGCTCACACTTCTGCTGATGTAGGCCACGACCCAGGTGTAACATGCATGTCCAGTCAGGTTGCTGCACATGCATACACGCACGCACACACACACACACACACACACACACCAGTGTTTGCCCAACCACACGTACACTTGTCCAGCACCCCCAAACACACCCACAGAAGATGATGAACCATGTTTGTTGTACATTGTGCCCCCCCCCGCACGCACACACGCACACGCACACACACACGCACACACACACACACACACACACACACACACACACACACACACACACACACCAGTGTTTGCCCAACCACACGTACACTTGTCCAGCACCCCCAAACACACCCACAGAAGATGATGAACCATGTTTGTTGTACATTGTGGCCCCCCCTGCATGCACACACGCACACACACACACACACACACACACACACACACACACACACACACCAGTGTTTGCCCAACCACACGTACACTTGTCCAGCACCCCCAAACACACCCACAGAAGATGATGAACCATGTTTGTTGTACATTGTGGCCCCCCCTGCATGCACACACGCACACACACACACACACACACACACACACACACACACACACACACACACACACACACACGAAGAGATGATCTCTGTTTTGGTGGTTGTCCACTATGAGTGTCAGGTCAAGTAACCTGCAACCCACAAAGGAATCCCGTGCGCTAAGAATGAATATTAAGAGAGGTCAAATGACACACACGCACACACCTTGGTGAAGAGGTCAGTGTACAGCCAAGACCCACACACACACACACACTGCACAAACTCAAACACAGAAACATGCAAACAAACCTGTAACACACACACACACACACACACACACACACACATACATACACACATACATACACACATACGAATAAACAAATCCGCACACACACGCATGCACGCATGCACACACACACACACACACCCTTGGGACCTAATCCATTTACCAATAATCTGTGTCTTAGACAAGCTGCTGCACATAAAATGATAATTCTTTTCTTTCTGTCACTGTGTTTCTACCTGTGTGTGTGTGTGTGTGTGTGTGTGTGTGTGTGTGTGTGTGTGTGTGTGTGTGCAGGCATCACTGCTGAGAATAGGGAGAGGGTGCGCAGTCTTGCGCTGGAGTCGCGCTTTGAGAGGGGGGTGAGGAAGGCAGCCCTGCTGATGTACTGGAGACTCAACCCTGAGAGGAAGACACATATTACCCCTGCAGAACTACTGGAGAATGCTGCACACATGGACACACAGACAGGTACACACACACAAACACAAACACATCACCCCTGCAGAACTATTAGAGAATGCCGCATACATGGACACACAGGCACACACACGCACACACACACACACACACACGCACGCACACACACACATGTACACGCACGCACGTACGCACACACACACACACACACACGCACACACAAACACACGTCACCGCTGCAGAACTACTGGAGAGTGGGACACACATGGACACAGACAGGTACACACACACACACACACACACACACACACACACACACACACACACACACACACGAACACTGTGCTCTGCAGAACTACTGAAGAGCACAGACGCTCAACCCAAAGACTCCAATTACTGGCTTCCCACTGCTGGTGTGTGTGTGTGTGTGTGTGTGTGTGTGTGTGTGTGTGTGTGTGTGTGTGTGTGTGTGTGTGTGTGTGTGTGTGTGTGTGTGTGTGTGTTGAGGTAATGATGATGTAATATCTCTCTTTGCCTCTAGATGGCCCTGCTCCCCAAGGACCTCTCTCCACATCAGCTCTTAAACAGAGGAAAGTGCTGGAAGGCCTGATCTCCACTGAACGTAAGTATGTGTGTGTATGTGTATGTGTGTGGTGTGTTGTGTGTGTGTTAACTGTACGTTTCCCACACAGTAAAGAGAAAGTTGGCTGCATCACTAATGGCGATAAATGAATGTGAGTGGGCATTGCCAATGTCACTAAAATATTCATGCCCACCAACCAAATGGCTGTGTGTGTATGTGCGTATGCGTGTGTGTGTGTGTGTGCGCGTGTGTGTGTGTGTGTGTGTGTGTGTGTGTGTGTCCAGGAACCAGTACACTGCTGCTGTGCTAATTATAGGATGTGACGTTTATTATAAATTGCAAATAGGTGGTATGTGGTGTGTGTCTAACTGACGTTCTGGACTTATTCATAACATCCTCCGTAAGTCACAACTTCTGTTCCCAGAACACCACACAGGCTACAGGATAATGAGCAGCAGTGTGTGTGTGTGTGTGTGTGTGTGTGTGTGTGTGTGTGTGTGTGTGTGTGTGTGTGTGTGTGTGTGTGTTTCCATGCGTGTCATCTCAGTTTGAACAAAAGACCTAACAGAAAAAAGAAACTGGGGAGAGTTTTGGAGACTGTGAAAAGAAAAGTTACTTTTGTCACGAATCAGGTTTACTTCTGTCATGAACAAACTGGGCTGTTAAAACTAATATTTTAAATCTAACTACAAAATCTAATCTAGTCTAAATCTAGTCTAAAATGGAGAAGCAAATGATGCCTTGGTTGTGTATGTGCATGTGTGCACACGCCAGACTTTCTTGAGAACACTATGCAATATGTATGTTTGTGTGATTGTTTGTGTCTATGTTTCAGGTCAGTACGTGTAGGTGGAGGACTTTGTTGAGAACACTAATTAATGTGTGTGTATGTTTTAGGTCACTTTGTGTAGGTTGAGGACTTTGTTGAGAACAAGTCAGTATGTGCAGGTGGAAGACTTTATTATGAACACTAAGCAGTGTGCGTTTGTGTTTTAGGTGTGTATGTGCAGGTGGAGGACTTTGTGGAGAACACTAAGCAGTGTGTGTGGGTGTGTGTGTATGTGTGTGTGTGTGTGTGTTTCAGGTGCGTATGTGCAGGTGGAGGACTTTGTGGAGAACACTAAGCAGTATGCTTTGGGCGTAGCCCCCTCGCCAGCGTTAGATGGCGCTACAGGAGTGGAGGACGACGATGACGAAGAACCAGTCAAGAACCCAGACGAGCTGCCCTTGCACCAGAAGGTACTCGCAGGCACACACACACACACAGAAACACATAAAACCCACTCAACACACTCATGTAACGACACCGACTCTCTCTTCATCAGACATGCAGAAGTTAAGCTAAACTACACGCACGCACGCACACACACACACACACACACACACACACACACACACACACACACACACACACACACTTGCACACAATTGCACACATACTGGTCCAATTAGTCACTTAGAGACACTCAGAAACTAATGCTCCCCACTTACACAGTTACAGGATAGAACACCAGTCCCCCATCTTTACACAGACACACCAGAAACACACACACACACACACAGACCAGAAACACACAGACACACACACACACACACCAGAAACACACACACATGCACACACACACACATTTTTCACTGAGTCATATTCTCCAGTGAGTTCTTTCACTGAGTTTACACCCTACACACTTTCACATATACTCTCTCACACGCACTCTCTCTTTCTGTCTCAAACATACACCCGCACGCATACACACACACACACACACACACATACCCACACACAAACACACTGGGTTTTCTAGTTTACTCACAACCCACACACATCACAAAATCAGAATCACTTCCGCTTGGCTTCTGTCACCTCCACTGTTGCTATCTGTTTCATGCACTTTCTCATTCATTATTTTCTCTCTCTCTCTCTCTCTCTCTCTCTCTCTCTCTCTCTCTCTCTCTCTCTCTCGCTCTTACACACACACACACACACACACACACACACACACACACACACACACACACACGTCTGTGTGCATACAAACAAAAGCATCTTGGCACACTGTGTCTATTTATCTCTCGTTCTACCTTATTTCCCACCTTTTTTCTGTTTTATTTAGTTTACTGTTCATATATTCATATACATGTGTGTGTAAAAAAAAGTATGCTGTTTTCTTTGACTTTCCTTTCCCTTTTTCCCAACTCACTCTTCCAAAATTCATCCATCCATCCATCCGTTCTTAGACTGGGTGGCTTCAATGAATACAGCAGCAACACAGGCAAAACACAGTTTATTCCAAAAGTATAGTTTATTAACTAATAAACTACGGGTATGAACTAATCCTACAGGTGTGTATATATACGCTGGTGTATATATACGCTGGTGTGTATATATACAAGATAATAGGGTGGTGTGTAGGGGGACTTGGGGGGTCCTCAGCTGGATCGGCAAGTGGTGAATGGAATGTTGAATCGGTAAGCGGGGGAAGGGCACATGACTAACTTACTTTGAAACAATAGACTAGTTCTGCTAGGCTATCGTTAGCATTCCTTTTCACCAGGTATCTCAGGATGGCGTATGAGATAAGAGTTAGTAAGAGGGAGAGAGAGACAGCATGCATGATCTGTCTATCAAAGTAGCAAATAAAAAACATAACAAATGGTCACTCAAAGGCTACATGAAAACAGTGTGTATGTTTACATCAGACAGTTTAACACTTCCTTGCTGTGGTAAAGAATATCCTAACTATGCCCAAGTGCTCACGTTGCCTTTTCGTTTCCTTTGTTCCTGGTTTTTGGTTCGCGAATCCTTGTTGATTTTAGGACAGTCCAGTTGAGGTTACGTCGACAATCTGTGGTGATCCGATGAATGAAGAGTCCTTGTTTTAAGAAAGTTCTCTCTCAGCCTATAGCTGGGAATTGACTTCTCAATTAAGAGGTTCCCTACTGGGAGAAGAATGGGAAATGTGGGAAGGGTTTATCACCTGAGGTGTAGCTAAGGAAGAAGAATCATGGGATTTGTAGTTCTTGTGTGGTTGTACCTACATAATAATCTGTTTCCTCTTTTTCTGTCTTTTTTCTGTCTTGGTGTTTGTCTGTCTTTTTTCTGTTTGCCTTTTTCTGTCTGTCTGTCTTCCTGCCTGTCTTTGCTTGTGTCAGGTGCTGAAGTTCCCGCTGCACGCAGTGCTGGAGATTAAGGAGGTGCTGATAGACTGGGCCTCGCGGGCAGGCATGCAGTGGCTGAGCGCTCTGATCCCCACGCACCATGTCAACGCACTGCTCTTCTTCTTCATCATCTCCAACCTGACGCTGGACTTCTTCCTGCTGGCCGTGCCGCTGGTGGTCTTCTACCTGGCCTTCGTCTCCATGGTGATCTGCACGCTCCGGGTCTTCCAGGACAGCCGCGGCTGGGACAACTTCCGCGTGCTGACGTCTCTCCTGGCCCGCTTCGAGCCGGGCCTGGACGTGGAGCAGGCCGAGTCCAACTTCAGCTGGAACCACCTGGAGCCACTGCTCTACTTCCTGCTCTCCGCCCTCTTCCTGGTGCTCTCCTTCCCGTTGGCCGACGAGGCCTGGGTGCCATGCTCGGAGTTGGCGGCCGTGGCCATCTTCTTCACGGTCAGCAGCTACCTGAGCCTGCAGCCCATCGCCCAGCCCCCGGCCCGCCACGCCCTCTTGGCCCAGGGGGGCATCACCGTTTGCACGCTGCTCAACAAGCACCTTGGCGGTTGGCTGGGGACGCTGGTGGGTGGGACTTGGCTCAGCATACAGCTTGGCGATTGGGCGGCACTGAACATGGGCGTGCCCTGCCTGTTCTACGGCTACCTGCTGGCCACGTGCTGGCGCATGGCTTCCCTGCGGGGCTACCGGGGCTTCTACTGTGTGCTGCTGCCCTACCTGCTCTGCTTCGTCTGGGCCGAGCTGGCCGGGACCCTCCTGGAGCACTCCTCCCCGCTGGGGCTGATGCGCACCTGCGTGGGCTACCTGCTCTTCGTCTTCGCCCTGCCCGTGCTCGCCCTGGGGTTGGTGGCCGCCGTGCTGGTGCAGCTGGCCCAGTGGTTCCTGGCGCTGGACGTGGCCAAGATGCTGGTGACGGTCAGCGTGTGCGTCTGTCCCGTGCTACTGCGCTGGTGGACGCGCTTCAGCGTGTCCCCACTGTCTGTGCTGCGCTCGCTGCGCCGCAGCAGCCTGGTCAAGCTCATCCTGGTGTGGATCAGCGCGCTGCTGCTCTTCTGCTGGCTCTATGTCTTCCGCAGCGAGGGCATGAAGGTCTACAACTCCACCCTCAGCTGGCAGCAGTACGGGGAGCTCTGCGGACCCAGGTGCCCACAGCAGACACATGCATACACCACATATACACACAATCACACACATACACTCACTCCTTATAAACGTTGATGTTTAAGATAAAAAATTAAAAAACATGTTTAATATATTAACTAATTCATATATTACTACCAGTACAAACAGGTCTGTTCACCCAGATCCACACTCTCCCTTCCTGCAAACATTTATATAAGTACAGTGTTATGAAATATTTATGTAATATTTATGTTTGCTCAATTTTTCAGACATTGATTTTGCAAATGTAAAAAAAATATGCTAGTACTGTGCAACATTAATTGACAGTTTGTGTGTGTGTGTGTGTGTGTGTGTGTGTGTGTGTGTGTGTGTGTGTGTGTGTGTGTGTGAGAGAGAGTTTGTGTGTGTGTGTGTATTTTGTTTGTGTGTGTGTGTGTGTGTGTGTGTGTGTGTGTGTGTGTGTGTATATGTATATGTGTGTATGCATATGTGTGTTTGTGTGTGTTTGTATTGGTGTGTGTGTATGCGTGCATATATTGTGCGTGTGTGTGTGTGTGTGTTTGTATTGGTGTGTGTGTGTGCGTGCATATATTGTTTGTGCGTGCGTGTGTGTTTTTTTATTTGTGTGTATCTGTGTGTCCCCTCAGGGCATGGCGTGAGAACAGCATGGCCCAGACACAGGTGCTGTGCAGTCACCTGGAGGGCCACCGCGTCACCTGGACGGGCCGCTTCCGCTACGTGCGTGTGACGGAGCTGGAGAATGGGGCGCAAGCGCTGGTCAACATGCTGCCGGGCCCCGTGGCCGACTGGCTGCGCTGTTTCTACGGCGACGAGTACCCCCCCTGCGTCCAGGAGGACCCCCCTCCCCCGCGGCCCATCCCAGCTGACGCGCCCCCGCCGGACCCCCTGTGCCGCATCAAGCCCCTGGCCAAGCACCGCTGCCACCTGAAGCGCTACGACCGGCTCAAGATGGAGGTGACGCTGGGCATGCCGCGCGCCGAGGTCAGCAGTGCCCCCAACGAGGACGACGCCACCAAGGACATCGTGCTGCGCGCCAGCGACGAGTTCCGGGCGGTTCTGCTGGCCCTGCGGGCGGGAAGCCTGCTGGAGTTCAGCACCGTGCTGGAGGGGCGCCTGGGCAGCAAGTGGCCTGTGTTCGAGCTGAAGGCGCTGCGCTGCCTGAACTGCAACGGCACTCACCCCACTGTGCCCGCCGGACGCCAGCTCAAGCTGGAGCAGGACTGGCGCTCCCGCCTGCGCCATGCCCTCGCCTTCGCCTTCCACTTCCTGTTCCACCCGCTGCTGTCCGTCTGCACCCAGGCCGAGGGCCACGCGGGGGTCGTGAACACTGAACTGCAGGTGTAATAGGGGGAGGGGGTTGGAGGGGATGTCAGGGGAGACCTTTAGAAGTTTGGAAGGACATTGAGCTACAGGCATCAGGCTTGGAAGTGTGTGTGTTGAGGGGGAGTCATTAGAAGGACACTGGAAATGTGAATCCAGTCTAAAGCCACTACAGTCAGTTACTTGTCTGGTTGCAGGTAGTCAGTGTTAAAACGGCAGAATCACTGCTGTGTGTGTCCATGTGTATGGTTGTGTGTGTGTATGTATGTATGTGTGTGTGAGAGACAGAGAGAAACAGGGAGGATAGAAAGATAACAAATGATATTATGATCAGTGTGTGGCTTGCCATTAAAACTTGTTATATAATAATACAATTTAATGAAGAAATCTGCATCTGAAAAGCAGCCTTAAAATAAGTTTGTGTGTATATGTGGTATATGTGTATACAGTATGTGTGTTTGTGTATGTATGCGATTATTTGGCTGCTCAATGCTCTGATCCTACCAAAGAGTTCAAAGACACTTTGTGGTTGTCTTATGAAGACAAGTTTCACCAAGCGGTACAATAGCACTGGTTGTTTGTGTGTTTGGGTGCCATTGTGTAATGATAGATAGCCTTATGCTTTTTTAGAGATTAGCAGGATGGTGTGAAAATTGGCCTTGAACCGTAAATATTAGTTTATTTGATTGAAGTTACAAACTTTTCCATTCTCCCAGAAAGCAGTGAAACCGACTGGCCTAATGTTCACGGGGAATTGAGGAAAGACTTGTTATTTCATCAGATAAGGAAACAAACTTTGAACACTACACACAGTAGAAATACACACACACACACACACACACACACACACACACAATTACAGCTGGTCTGTCTGATCATTATTACATAGACTGGTCATGCCATTTCATTGTACACTAATGACTTAATTATATCTAAAAAATATATATATATATATACACACACACACACAAACACACACATACAATAAATGAGCTGGTCTCTAATCTCATGACTGCCTGCTAGTGACTGCCTGCAGAGTTGTAGCTATAGCCAACAGGCAACACAGGCCACCGCTTGTTTTCAATGAAAGTGGTTGGTTACTGCTTGGGTATCCAAATGTAATGTAAATACTATAATACCCTCTCTGACCAATAAAAACAGCCATACGGGACCCTCTACCTGTTTTTCTGTGTCACATCATTTATTCATTCGTTCATTTGGACTCTGCAACAATTTTGTTACATAAGGTTACATTTAGTGGATTTTTTTTAATTAAAAACAGACATTTAGAGTGGGTTCTCCCCAAGAAGATTGCATTTATTTCAGAAATCAGAGGAGGAGTCTTAAGGCTTTACCTTCCTAGAAAAATAAAGATATGTAATTGAGGTCTTCCTGCGCAGTCCAGAACCAATCCTGAACCTGTGACCTCATAGCAACTCTGGTATGGGAGACGGACGTACTACCAAGTAAGCTAAAATCCAGGCTATTAACTAAGTAACACAGGTGTCGAGAGGAAGGTTTACTAATGTTCTACGCCGAACTGTGCTAGCTGGCATCTGTTGAGACACACATACTTCTAATCCATACGCCTATCTTGAAGTAGAATTCTATGCAGGTGGAATAAGTTAGAGAACTATACTATTGTAAAATCCTACACAGGTGGAATAAACTAAAGTAGACTCCTATGCAGGTGGAAAAAAGTAAAGTGGAATCCTTCAGAGGTCAAACAAAACAAAAGTAGAATACTATGTAGATGGAGTAAACTATTGTAGAATCATTTGCAGACGGAAAAGGCCTAGAGTAAGATCCTGTGTAGATGTAATAAACACACATTCTCAATCCACACCCCTGGATTGAAGAAGGATCCTACGTAAATGCTGACATTTGGCTTGTACTAATTGTCAACATGGCAAGCAGCTAAATGTTTCATTACCGTAACCCGATCTGGTATTGATCTCAAAAGCATTGACTTGGGTCAGGTTTCAGCTTCATCAGTCTTCATCAATGGTAATGATGGTGATGATGATGACAACCATGACGATGATGACATGATGATGATGATGATGATGATGATGATGATGATGATGATAACCTCAACATTCACCTCTCATCCTGCTTTTTGCCCATTTTCCACAAAAACAGATGTCATATTTACTCACAAATACTTTTTAAGGTCTATAGTAGTTCCACATCATACACTCAAGCCAGTTGTATATTTCTATCAGATCTCAACAACCAATAGATGGTAGGACAGGCTCAAAGTGACACCCACAGAAATAACCTCACACCTCCACTCAGGTCCTCAGGAGGAGTGTAAATATAATTTTCTCTCTCTTCACACAGGGGTGACAAAGTAAGTCCGGTGTTGAATAATTAACATCAACATTGAGCACGTAATAGTTGGGCTTAAAGGCATTTAGGATGTCATCCTCCTTAGGTCACAGGGCAGTGGCTCTCCTGGCTTCCCTCGTTAAAAGATGAATAGTTTACGTCCCAAAATCCAGCACTGTGGCTTTGGGTTGACACTTGTGGTGTGGTACCAAGGTCAGATCAGATTGCATGGTCTAAAAGTTTACTTCATGATCATTTGTTGACTTTTTCAAATCTGAGTTGTTGTTATTTTTCTTCACATGGGTTATGACAGTAAGACCATATGATTTGTGGGCAAAGTATTTCAAATGTAATGTTTCTTTCGTTGATGTCAAGAGTCTGACCTGTCGTCATTTTATTATCCCTCCACATCTTTCTCTCTTGCACTTATTTCCTGTCTCCTCTTTACTATCCTGTCTAATCAACTAAGTAAAATAAAAGTCCCGGAATACCCATATAAAGGCAGGTTGGAGGTGTTGGCTAAAGGAATGCCAACAATAACACCTAGAAGGCTCAGCCTAGAGACTTCCCCTTTAAGACTTCCTCCTAACTTAGGCACTATGCACGTTCTAGAATTTATCCCGTCCATCCCCATGGCAACGCATCCCCATCGTGTCAGTGGAATATTACCATTTATCGTTAATATGACTTCACTGGAGCACTGTCCTCTAGGGGTGTCTTTGCTGGTGTAAAGATATGAAATGTTGCTGATAAAGTAATAATTTCCAGACACATTTGGTCCAAATAGCCCCACCCAGGCAGGTTGATTAAAAAAGGAAATGACATAATAAGTCACACCCCCCATTGTATGTGCACTCGCATATGACGCTGTTCCCCTTCAGCCTGCTTGACTCACTGTGTAGGGGGGTCTGCTGCACACCCACAACCTTAGTGATGGCACTCCATAACATTGATCAGGCATCATGTCAGGCCTTGATACTGCACTCCAGGAGAATTTTTTTGTCAGTGTCTTTGACTAGAAGACATTGCATTCGATGTTGCCAAAATTTTGTGGCCGTACCCAGAGTGACGACAAAATGTAGACTTGTTTTTGCTGTGAAATTATTGTATGTTTTCTTGTGTTTTTACTTGGAAAAAACACTTTGTGTTTGTATTGATGTGTGTAAATGAACATCCATATTTGAACTTTGAATCGCTGTGTGTTGGGCTGGATCCCTGTGTATGACCTCAAACTGACATCTTGTGCACATAGAAACCAAAAGCCAGATATGCTTTTCATTGATACCATCAGTGTGTAGTTGCCACATTGTGTGCTAATTACAGTTTATTACAGGTGTTTACAGTTTTTTACAGTTGCTTAAGCTCAATTTTAAAAACTGGGCCCATGTTGACAAAACACTACACACAGTTAATGCAACCATACACCCAATTAACAGAACACCCCAGCTCTATTGCAAAATGCTATTCTTTTGTCAAAAATGTACACATATTTATAAAAATGCAATTCTGGCACCAAATTGCACACACGTGAGTCACATCATATGTTTGTATTGGAATAAGTTAGACACAGTGGTAATTACAGTTTTTCACAATTGCTAAAACTCAGTTTTTGAAACCTTGCCCCATTTTCTCAAAACTGTAAACACAAACTCCAATTGCTCACATCCATTTCCCAAAACTCCTGACTCTTGTTGCAAAAGCTACTACACCCCTCAAAACAGTTTTACGTGTGCTCAAAACCAAACTCTGTTCCCAAAACAGAAACACCATTGTCAAAATGAAATCACAATGAAGCAGTTAGTAAACACTACACCAAAAAATGAAAAGCACAACGTTCAGATGTGTATAATAGCATAAGTTGTTTTTTATAGGCCTGAAAATGCATTTTCAACTGAAAAATAGCACAATTCGGATGTATATGTATTGTACATAGACTAAAATTAAGTGGTAATAATTGATTACTTGCTAAAATACTTCGAACAAAAATATATTTTGAGATTGCAGTACAAATGAAAAATACAAGTGCTGTATACAGTGCTGCAAACAAGGGATCACTGGGCTTTATCATGCCTTTGGGTTTGGTCAGGCCACAGCACCTCATCCACATTACAAGAAATTATGTCCCTTGCCAGGTAACAGGGAAAGAATGCCCTGACGTGTCATATCTATCCTGGACACTGTTCCTGGCCTATGGCACAGGCCAATTCCATGGTCTCTAAGAAATTTTATAGATCGCCATCAACCCATGGACGAGAATGTGATCTATAATGGTGACTCTAATTTGGTTAGCAGAAAAAAAACACTCTTCCTCTTGTTCTTCCTCTACCTCCTCTTCCTCGCTATGTCCCTCACTCTCTTGTCTCTGATTGGCAGCCATTTTCAAGCTGCAACCTTCTTGTGGCTCTCAATTGGCTTACGTTGGTGGTGTCAGGTCATTTGAAATGAAGTAATAAAGTTTTGACTCATTGTGCTTAGCTACTGCCATGTGTGCTTTATTGATGATCAAATGGGGAGAAGAATGTTCAACATTTTGAATCACATGTGTCCTACACTGCAAAGTGTGTTTTGACAAGAGAATGTGTTTAGAGTTTTGCAAAGAGGAGTCATAGAGTTTTGCAAATTGTGTTTTACTACGTAAAATGGTTTAAGGTATTGACAAAAGAGTGAGCAGTTGTGAGAAATAGCTTAAGCAATTGGGCAATTGGGCCAGCCAATTGGTTTTTGTGCTTTAGCAATTCAGAAAAACTGTAATGCAAAATACTTGTAACATTTGCTCTTCGTTGTAAATTACACAGACAAAGTAAAATATAGTAAATTCACCACTAACGACACAAATTCACCACTACATGACAGCAATTCTGCAGACCAATGAAAATGTTTATTTTTTTTATCCTGTAACTAGACTCAACTCAGCCAATAGTTGCAGTTTGACAACAAAGTATATACTGAACAAAACAATAGACAACAGTATCTTTAACCATGTTGAAAAAAATGGCAGCCCTTCTCCTTGCTGCATCTGGCCACAGAATTTCATCAACTTTGCAGGCGATGTCTTCATCTGCAAGGCAACGAGGGGAAAATCTCCTGGAATGTCGTTGTATGGCTGCTGAGTTGATGTAGTTGCAGCCTTCACCCATTGCTTGAATGAGGGGCATTCCACATTATTCTGTGTTTTATGTGCTGTGGCAAATTATGTGCACACAATACTGTTGTGATGGAGTGATCATCACTAGGGTTTTGGGTGTGCTCTGAATACCATACCACTGAGTCTGGCTCTTTGGTGTTGTGGGGTAACTTTTTTTCCTCCCCTTCACTACAACTGTGGTAAAGTTCAAAATACATATCGAGACCACTACACACAGTTAACACATGACAAATGCTGTTCACTAAATACATTTCAATAGATATTTTTTTACTTTTATGTAATCCAAAATTAGTCAATATGCTGAAGTGTTTGCTTGTTGCATGGTTGCATATTGAAAACCATTTTTCCAAAGAACCATATTCACAGTAAAGTGTTGTTGGAGTAAAGTGTTGTTGGAGACAAAAAGTTACTCTAAGTATCATCTCTAATTTGGTGGCAAGTCTCAACATAACGTTTTCAAGGTAGTCAACCAATGTCATTCCAATATGATCAATTTAGTCCTTGTCTTTTCTGTCTGCTCTCCTCCCATTGTACCTTGCAGTGATAGTATTTACCTCTCCCTCTTATTACATGACATCTCACTCTAATCTTTACTGTCCCTCTTTCTTTTCCTCTTCCTACAACACTGCCTTACATTCATATTTAAGTCAAAGTTACGCCCCTGTTTTCTATTTTACAGTGTTTAAGTATGATTACTGTGTTTTGCATTTTATCCCTTAGTGTTTTGGCACATGACAATTGTGTTTAACCAGTTGGTTGCAAGTGTGTGGTCAATTGGTAGCTAGTGTTTTGAAATGGAAAAAAGGTGACATTACAATAGCATCATGTGTGTAATGCATGTAAGTGTGTGTAATGTTTTGCAAATCACTGTGTGTAGTGTTTTGCAAAAAGTGTGAAGCTGAAAATGTGCTTATAGTGGTGCCTACCTGAGCCGATGTTTGGGTATTTGAGTATTGGGTTTCATTACAGTTTTTCTCAATCACTTTGGTACATTTTTCGAATCATTCTTGCAATTTGCAGAAGATCAAGTGCATTTCTCAAAACAGTTTGAACAAATAGCAAAACACCGTGGATCACCTGCAAAAGCCAGTCTCTTGCTCAAAATCCTTAGTCCATCCCTCAAAAGCAAGTTTGTGTGTCAATATACTTGTCAGTGCCATCAGAATGTTTAATCATTGTGTCATTGTGTACGGATAAGACAGTCAAATTCATTAGTCATGTTGGCAATTGAATAGTACACTTTGAAGGGACATGTTGATGTAAAATGTGGTTTAGGTGTGATGACAAGTGTTGTACATTTGACCTCATATAATGTATATGTGTAAGATTGATTGGAAAAGACAAGATTCACATTTACAGAATGACTTCTTTATTGGCAAACATTGACATTCTTCCTCTTCCTCTTCCTCTTCCTCTTCCTCTTCCTACTCCTCCAGCACGCAGCCTCACCCCTCTTCCTCTCCTTCTTCTTGGTTGTTGTCCTTCCATTGTCAGACATTGTAACTTTCTATTGTGCTCTGGTTACCTATATACTCCCCAGTAGATTGTTCATGAGATGCTCCCTTGAGCTCATTCAGAAAACTGTTGATCATTGGTTGATCAACTCTTTTCATTAGAGAAAGTCTAGATTCACCTGGGAGGAATTTACCAATTTAGATCATATTTACAGACACATGTCTTATGGAAATGTATATATGCTTGACATGTTATGATGGCTTGGTAAATCATTTTGCATGTGAAGACTTATATGATGAACTATAGCCTAAATGTTTTGGGGAAAGAGACTATTTGATAGATTCCTATAACAAAGCATTTTGATTAGCATGACAAAAGCTATTGATAATGTACGAAAAAACTGAGAATTGTACACAATCATTTGCATGGATGGACAAAAGCATTTGCAATTTGTTCAATGCAATGAGAAACTGCCTTTTTCATCTGCACAAATGGCATGATGATGTGACAATTGAACAAGAACTTTTGAGAATTTCAATTCTGATGTGAGAAATGTACCAAACCAATTGAGAAAAACTGTAATTGTGGAAAACTTCAGATTTTAGCGTGTAAGCAAACATAAAAAACTGTAAGCTCAATTTTTGAAACTGTGCTCTCTTTTTCAAAACACTACACACAGTTAATGCAACCATACACCAAATTACCAGAACAAGCAAGGTCTATTGCAAAATGATATTTTTGTTACAAAACTAGACACTTATTTATAAAAATGTGATTTTGTTTCCAAATCACATACACATGCGTCATATGATCTATTTGTGTTTTAGTGAGTTACACAGTGTGGTAATCTATCCTAAACACTTTGTAACATTGTGAGTTTTCTAATGATATAAGCTTGGTTTCATTTTTTCAGAGAAATTGATAAATGACACAAATGCATTCATGAAACACAACATATAACTAATGCTGTTTGCCATATATATTTCAATTGATTTTTTTTTACTTTTATGTAATGCAAAATCAGTCAATATGCTAAAGTGTTTGCTTGTTGCATGGTTGCATATTGAAAACCATTTCTACAAAGAACCATATTCACAGCAAACATAGTAAAACACAGTAAAGTATTGTTGGAGACAAAAAGCTACATCTAAGTGTCATCTCTGGCCAATTTGGTGGCAAGGGTCAACCTATGCTTTTCAAGGTAGTCAACCAATGTCATGCCAATGTGATCAATTTAGTCCTTGGCTTCTCTGTCTGCTCTCCTCCTATTGTACCTTGCAGTGACAGTATTTACCTCTTCCTCTTGTTACCCCCCCCTCTTACTCTAATCTTTACTGTCCCTCCTTCTCTTCCTCTAACTACAGCACTGCCTTACATTTGTATTCAAGTCAGGGAAACCTCCCCTGTTTTCTATTTTTCTATACAGTGTTTAAACCTGATTACTGTGTTTTGTATTTTACTTCTTAGTGTTTTGGCACATGACAATTGTGTTTAACCAGTTGGTTGCAAGGGTGTGGTCAATTGATTGCTAGTGTTTTGAAATGGAAAAAAGGTGACATTACAATAGAATCATGTGTGTAATGCATTGTAAGTGTGTCTAATGTTTTGCAAATGGCTGTGTGTAGTGTTTTGCAAAAAGTGTGAAGCTGCAAATGTGTTTAGAGTGGTGCCTACCTGAGCTGATGTTTTGTTATTTGAGGATTGGGTTTCATTAATTGTGGAAAACTTTAGATTTTAGTGTGTAAGCAAACATAAAAAACTGTAAACAGGATGCACATCTGAGACACAATACAGATTTTCTGAATTGCTAAAGCACGAAAACCTATTGGCTGAACAACTTTCCCAATTGCTTAACCTATTTCTCCCAACTGCTCACTCTTTTGTCAATACCTTAAACAATTTTACATAGTAAAACACAATTTGCAAAACTCACTGACTCCTCTTTGCAAAACTGTAAACACATTCTCATTGTCAAAACACACTTTGCAGTGTAGGACACGTGTGATTCAAAATGTTGAACATTCTTCTCCTCATTTGATCATCAATAAAGCACACGACAGTAGCTAAGCACAATGAGTCAAAACTTTATTACTTCATTTCAAATGACCTGACACCACCAACGTAAGCCAATTGAGAGCCACAAGAAGGTTGCAGCTTGAAAATGGCTGCCAATCAGAGACAAGAGAGTGAGGGACATAGCGAGGAAGAGGAGGTAGAGGAAGAACAAGAGGAAGAGTGTTTTTTTTCTGCTAACCAAATTAGAGTCACCATTATAGATCACATTCTCGTCCATGGGTTGATGGCGATCTATAAAATTTCTTAGAGACCATGGAATTGGCCTGTGCCATAGGCCAGGAACAGTGTCCAGGATAGATATGACACGTCAGGGCATTCTTTCCCTGTTACCTGGCAAGGGACATCATTTCTTGTAATGTGGATGAGGTGCTGTGGCCTGACCAAACCCAAAGGCATGATAAAGCCCAGTGATCCCTTGTTTGCAGCACTGTATACAGCACTTGTATTTTTCATTTGTACTGCAATCTCAAAATATATTTTTGTTCGAAGTATTTTAGCAAGTAATCAATTATTACCACTTAATTTTAGTCTATGTACAATACATATACATCCGAATTGTGCTATTTTTCAGTTGAAAATGCATTTTCAGGCCTATAAAAAACAACTTATGCTATTATACACATCTGAACGTTGTGCTTTTCATTTTTTGGTGTAGTGTTTACTAACTGCTTCATTGTGATTTCATTTTGACAATGGTGTTTCTGTTTTGGGAACAGAGTTTGGTTTTGAGCACACGTAAAACTGTTTTGAGGGGTCTAGTAGCTTTTGCAACAAGACTCAGGAGTTTTGGAAAATGCATGTGAGCAATTGGAGTTTGTGTTTACAGTTTTGAGAAAATGGGGCAAGGTCAAAAATTGAGTTTTAGCAATTGTGAAAAACTGTGAAACACATCTGAACATTGTGCTTTTCATTTTCTGCTGTAGTGTTCTGCTACTGCTTCATTGTAATTTTTTTTTGACGGTGGTGTTTCTGTTTTGAGAACAGAGTTTGGTCTTGAGCACACGTAAAACTGTTTTGAGGCAGTAGTGTGCTTTTGCAACAAGAGTCAGAAGTTTTGGGAAATGTGAGCAATTGGAGTTTGTGTTTACAGTTTTGAGAAAATGGGGTAAGGTTTCAAAAATTACATTTTAGCAATTGTGAGCAACTGTAAAACAGCTATGCCTACTGTACATGGAATTTGTGCCTTTATGTGCATGGATCTGACTTGTGTGTGTGTGTGTGTATGTGTTTGTGTGTGCTTGCGTGCATGTGCGTGTGTGTGTGTGTGTGTGTGTGTGTGTGTGAGAGAGAGAGAGAGAGAGAGAGAGAGAGAGAGAGAAAGCATGTGCATGCATACATATGGCTGTGCAAATGTGTGGAAATAAAAATAGAAACATAGAATCTGGAGAGAAGAAAGCAGGCAGAAAGCAGTTAATCACTGAGATTGTATGACTACACAAGCCTGACACATGAATTAGCCACAGCAGAGGGAGGGGGCATAAGAGATGGAGTGGTAGAAAGAAAGAAAGAAAGAAAGAAAGAAAGAAGGAAAGAAATGAAGATGTGAAGGGACACATTTTATACAGTTTATACAGAGTTCAGACTTTGTATTCGTAGCAAAACCACGTCAATGAAATGTATTTTGAACAGGACTCATTTTGCATTTACACCTGAAATAGTTTATAATGGCAGTGAGTGGGACATAGACTAGTGTCAAGACAAATCTCTATTTTTCAAACCACGCTGAGGCTCAAAATGGCATTTCACTTCTGAGAGGGTTCCTACACATAACGCAAAGTGTTGTTAGCTTTATTGAAGAACTGTATCGAAGAAAGTTTTTTCCAAAATCCGCACATTACCCAAAGTTGTCTTCCTGACGATGTCATCTTGAGCAATAGTCCATAGAAGTTGAACGCAGATTCTCAGTGTAGGAGAGAGGGGGCCTGTCTGCTTGGGCTGCTAGGTGTAGGCTGGTGGTTGTAGGAATATGTTAATACCATGTACCATTCTACTGCATGTGCTTTAACTGTGGATAGGGTAGTGTTCATACACATATTGTAACCGTGAATAGGGAACATAGCAAATGACAAGTCAGAGAAAACAAATCAAAGAGTTGCGAGGAAAACAAGAAGAGTAAACAAAAAACAAGTTGTTAAGGAGTGATGGTGAGAGCTTAGTAAAGAAAAGGAGGGAAGAGAACTTCAAGAGAGGAAATGATGAACATTTAGGCAAAAAAAGTGAAACAGTGAGAGGAGGCAAAGAGGAGAGAAAGAACAGATAGAGACAGAAGGTGAGGGGGAAAGGGAGGAAGGGGGAGATTGAAGGGCGGGGGAGGGTGAGAGACAGAGGGGTGAGAGGGAGGTGGAACGAGTGAGAGGTGGAGAAAGTGAGGGGAGATAGGGAGAGGGCAAAGAAAGGGGGGAGGATTAGAGTGACTAAGACAGATGGAGAGAGGGAAGGTGAGAGAGGGAAGGGGAGAGGTGTAAAGTGACGAGCAGGTAAAGATTGAGAGATGAGAGACTGCCGGGTTGGAGGTCCACAAGCATCCACCTTAAACACCAGCTGGAGTGATATACAGGGAGTATCTAGACAAACACCACAGAAGATCTCAGGCCAAAAAATCTGTTTCAGAGACCAGAGACCCTAAAATGTATGACTTCAGAAAGACCGCGAGGATTGGCCTTTAGGGATAACCTTACGGGGCCCTTTGGCCTGGGTTGCTAACCCCTCTCCTTCCTCCGCAAACACACACACACACACACACACACACACAATTTCCAAAACAATAACATATTTGTTCAACATGTTAATTAATATAAGATCAGGCGTGTTTTGTTAGGGATTGATAGCAGCTTCCAATATAACGTGCTTATTGGGCAAGAGAGAAAAGCAGTCTGTTTTCACACATTGAGTGTGATGGACTGCCATAGCATTACCAGTTTTATGTTGCTCTTTCAGGGTTAACACTACTAAGCAGTCATGTTGTGCAATAAACAGTCTCTTGTAAGAGGAGCAGCCATTCAGTATATGTGCAATGGTTCCTCTTTGCTGGTCGTGGTGTATCAGACAGAACAGCTCATGTTTAGATGGATGCACACACAAGCACATGCACACACACATACACACACATAAGCACACACACAAACACACACACACACAAACACACACACATGCAGACATGCACGCACACACACGCACACACATGCACAGATACATACACACACACACACACACACACACACACACACACACACACACTCACTCACTCACTCACTCACTCACTCACTCACTCACACAAACACACACAGCACCCTGCTCTCTCAATTGTGACGCAGAACAACATAGCTGTCACCAGTGGCTGTATTGTCTCACACACAAAAGCTTTTGTTAGCTTTCCTATTCTGCCAGTGCAGAGAAGCAGGATGGGGTGCGGGGTGGGGGTGGGGGGTTATTCACATCACCGTAATTCACTTTTGTTCATTTTTCTGACTTTCCTTCCTGCATTGTTATTCTTAAATCTAGCTTTGCCAACAGTAAGTACAAACACGCACAGGACTGAATTGCATGGAGTTGGAGAGAAAAGAGAGAGAGATTGGAGAGAGGGGTCTGAGGGAGAGGAGGAGGAAGAGGGGTATTTGAGAAAGAGGACTGAGAGACAGGAAGAAGAGAGGAGAGAGAGAAGCAGAAAAGAGCAGATGGGAGAGGTTGCTGATTGATGCGAAGAGGTGAGAGTGGATGGACGTGCCGGAAGAATATAGCCTAGACATGCCAGAGACCAGAGAGTCATCTCTCTCTGCCTCTCCACTCATCCGTCTATCACTGTCTTTATCCCTTCATCTCTCTCTCTCTCTCTCTCTCTCTCTCTCTCTCTCTGTCTTTCACTCTCTTACTTGCAACTGCCTGTCTAAGTGTCAGTGCATACACACACATGCACACGCACACAAAATCACCTACACACACACACACACACACACACACACACACACACACACACACACACTCCACCCCCTGTCTCAATCTAGTCTGTACACACACTCCCATTCACGCACAGACTGAGCCTCTCTGATCCTGTGCCGTCTGGCTGTATGTATTCTTGGTACAGAGACTGCACTGATGACGCAAAAGGATGCATGGGACACACAAACACAAATGTACTCATACATGCACACACACACACATGGAGACACACACACATACATGCGTACACACACCCACACACACACACATACACACACACATGCAAAAACACACACAAACATAAACACACGCACACACACACTCACACTCACACACACACACACACACACACACATGCACACACACACACACACACACACAATGAATGAGCAAGAGCTATACATGGCACACAATGTAAAAACACACATCCCATTAAAAACTCATAAATGCACAGCTGAGCGCACATACACACAAGCACAAATGTGCTCATACATGCACACACACACACACACACACACACACACACACACACACACACACACACACACACACACACACTGAGGAAGGTGGTTGTGTAAGACATGAGGTGACATTGACATGTCCAGTGGGCCCATTACTATTGATGCTGAGGCTGGCAGGGAGCAATCTCGATGTATTATAGAGGATTTCTCTCATGAGTATTTTAGTAGGACAAACAGAGTTCCCCATCGTCTGCGACACTCTACACCCCTCATGTCCTAGCTGCAGAAGGGGCCGCTATGCCTCGCTGATGATTACGCAACACATGGGGCTCAGCTTACACAATTAATAGACTGTACAGGTACAGACACACACATACCCACAGATACACACAAATGCAGACGCGCTGACACACACACACACACACACACACACACACACACACACACACACACACACACACACACACACACCAACACACTGGTATACTGTGCAGGTACACATACATGGATGCAGAGGTCAAGTCTCCTTTTCTCTTTCTATCTCTCTCTCCCTCTGTGTCTCTCTCCATATCTCTCTCTCTATCTCTCTCGGTCTTCATCTTTCTCTTTCTCTCTCTCTCTCTCACCACATGGCTTTCATATGGTGCAGGTACAGATACACAGCCAAAGAGGTCAACTCACACATATGCACACACTCACAAACACACACACACACACACACACACGAGATGAAGATGAAAATGTCAACATGGACACACACACACACACACACACACACACACCTTTATCTCCCAGAGTGCTAAGTGTACATCAGAAATCATCGCTGTAGTGAAGACTCCCAGCAGGTTCATGTTTACACACCCACACACAAACACACCCACCCACCCACACACACACACACACACACACACACACACACACACACACACACATTACTTCTTTATTTGTGTCCACAATTCAAAATAAATTACATAAGGACACAAATTTGGCAGTTGCAGAGGTTACTCCGACAAAATTAGTTAAATGTCTATGACATTGATCAGAGTAGCAGTCCAGAGCAAAGAGTTCATGGATACACACAGCACCTTCTTCTCCAAATATGGCAGCTTCCTATTATGGATGATACTGAGCAATATTTGGCTAGCTGTTTTGCATTTGACTTTGTAAAACCAACCATTCTGAGCAGTAGCGGTTTTAGGCACAGGCGAACTGGACAGCCGGTTCTGAGAGGTGGTCTCACCCGGGGCGTAAAACACTATAGAACCGCCACTGATTCTGAGCCCCCTGGTAACCAACCTATGCACATAGCCCAGACTACCAAATATTAGCACTACATATTGACAGTGATAGCCAAGATCACTGATTTGTTGCACAAGCGGTTGATACTTAACAAGTTTTTCTGAGTAAGTCTCTTCCAAAAAGGGATCAAAACAGCAGCCTACTTCTAGAATGGAACACACCTTTATCTCCCAGAGTGCTAAGTGTACATCACAAATCATCGCTGTAGTGAAGACTGTCAGGGGGTTCATGTTTACACACCCACACACACACACACACACAGACACACACAGACACACAGACACACACACACACACACACACACACACACACACACACACACACACACACACACAACACACACACACACACTTATGTCCTAGACTAGAGTGCTGAGCGTACATCTCAAATCATGTCACTGCAGTGGAGAATCTCAGGAGGTTCGTGTTTACAGCTGCCATGTCACTCCTTCCAGTGACACAATGAACCTCAGACCACAGCAGGAACCACAAACCAGAACCTGTGGCTACAGGCCTCTTCCACCACCCAGCTTGATAGAGCTGTCAGTCTGTAGTCCGGTTTCAGGGTCTGGTTACAGCCAGCATGTCAGGGTCAATGGGAAATCTATACTGCAGCTCGTACCTTATAGGGCAAAGAGGCATGAGAGATTCGGATGAGGTGCCAACTTTGTAATGAAGCGAAAAGGATGGGAGACACATACAAATGTGCTTATACATGCACACACACACACACACACATGCACACACACACACACACACACACACACACACACACACACACACACACACACACACATACACATGTGCACCCACACACACACACACACACACACACACACATGCACAATACATAAATCCTATTCCCACCTCAGATGTTGTTTAAGGCATGTTACAAAGCAAATATGATGTGAATGACCCTGGCTGAGCCATCAGAATAACACGTCCTGGTCATTAATGTCATTAATGTCATTAACGTACTTACCTGCTTAGCCATGTTGTCATTACACCCATGTGTGCTCTGTATTTGCTAACATAAACAGTGGCAGGAAAAGATAATGACTAAAAATGCACAAGGATTTACCATTTCTTTCATCAGCTTAACTACTACAAAGTTACCCCTTACCATGTAAAGATTAACTGCATTCCACAGGCTTTTCCTGTCTGTGTTGTAATTCCTTAAAGGACCACGTCATTGCCACACATAAAAGAAAAACAAGACTGTTTTGAAGCACTGCATAGAATATTTACATATGTAGCCCCCCACCCATGCCCACCCCATTATCATCACCCCCACCCCCCCAGCCTGTTTCACACGGCTTGCATTGGATGGTGGTGTGTGGTGGCGGTGTTACCTGTTCATTTACATGTTGACATCCATGATAACAGAACAGGTGCTCACACTACACCTTGGGAGAGATGCACACGGGGCAGACACTTGTCATCTAGAGTTACGAGGCGAAGCTATTTAGTCACGAGTGAGGGAAGTGGGGAGAGACAAGCTCAGTGCAGAGAAATGGTAGTAGGGGTAGAGGGGATGGTAGTAGCAGACACTACTTTAATATGTGTGTGTTTGGTGAGGAAACCACATGCAAACATCATTCCTCCTAATGACAATCCCACAGACACACCGTCCAATGGTAACCCTCTCTCCACCAGCCAACCCACCTAACCCCCTCTCTCTACCTATTTGTGTCCTTCCCTTCTCTCTCTACCATTCAACCCCAACTGTCTCTGTCCCCAACCCTCTCTCTTGCCATCCAGTGCTAATGCCTTGCTGTAAAGCCAGATTCTAAAGTGATTCCCATTTGATTACACAACACACAGTGCCCAATTCAACCTCTGCATTTAACCCATGGGGAAGCAGTGTGTGGGGAAAGTACCATGCTCAGGGTATCCCAGTGGTACTTCTGACAGTTAAAGGATTTGAACCTGCAACCCTCCCAAAGACAGGTCCATTACTTTACCTGAGGAATTCGAACCTGCAACCCTTTAGTAACAGGGTACCTTAAACGCCCATACTGTGCCTTACAATTTTGGCCCTTCCTGTCTTTAAGTCTGTGTCCTTCCCTTCACATCTCCCTCCTCCAGGCCTGTGCCCATCTACTTGTCAATCAGGCCCACCCAATCAGAAGGCAATATAAGTTCACTGTTGACTGTTTTAATAATAAAAAATAACCTATGTGTTTTGGGCTAGGCCCATCTGATTTATTTTCTGGGCCCACCTATTTTATGATTTCTGGCTACACCCCTCTAGGACACATCCTTCCTCCTCATCCCCCCCCCTTTTTTTTCTCCTTTGCTGTCCCCCTACCATCAGAGAATGGGTCCATGTGCTGCACCCTTGTCTGTGTGTGCTTGCCATTTGTTAGGTAAAACCCCCCAGGAAGTCTTCTATGGTCCAGGTCAAATTAACAGCCCCTTCCATCCCCTTCCAAAGGTAGCATACATGAAAAAATAAAGTTCTCAACCAACCAGGTTATAAATGGACAGACAGTTTGTGGGGCAAGACCATTTTTTGCCCTGGGGCACTCGATTCCTCAACCCGTCCCTGATTGCACTCTTATCTGTGTGTGCTTGCCAGTGTTGGCTTCATGATAGTATGAATAAAGGGTAGCGGAAGAGACAGAAGTATAGAAAAGTGAAGAATGGATAATGGAGGGAAGATGGGAATGATGACTAGAAAAAGAGTGATAGATGGGTGGAGGGGAGGAGGAAAGAGGGGAATGATGACTAGAAAAAGAGTGATGGGAGCAGGCTGATTGAGTGAAAGACAGATGACAGAATAGAACATGAAGTCATGATGCAACATCACAGCTAATTTCAGAGTTTCTATTTATGAGGACGACCGTCAGTCAACTCGAGCAGTCATTACACACAGACACAGACACATACACACACACACACACACACACACACTATCACATAAACCAAATGTGTGCTTGTTATCTTGATGATGACAGATAATATCAACACCCACAAACACACATGCAGACACATACACTCACACATATACACACTATCTCTATCTGTCTTGTACACATACACAGTTTCACATACACAGACACATATACACAAATTCATAGAAACACAAACACACACACACACAGACATACTTACACAGACAAATATACACAAACTCAAAAAAACACACCCTCTCACACACAGAAGCACACACTTGTGTTGGCTGTGGGAGAACTGATGAACACATACGTCACTGCACGCCAACACACACACACACACACACACACACACACACACACCACAGCAAACAGAACCATCTGGTCGAGTGGGGGGAGGTGGAGCCCAAACACAGAGCTTCAGTGTGGAGGGAAAAGGCATGAATGAAGATATACTGTAGCGTAGGGGAGGGAAAGACAAACAGATAGACAGACAGACAGACAGACAGACAGACAGACAGACAACAGACAGACAGACAGATAGATAGATAGATAGATAGATAGATAGATAGATAGATAGATAGATAGATAGATAGATAGATAGATAGAGAACGAAGTTACTGTTATGTGTTTATATGTTCAAGCATGTTCAGTGTACACAGTAATCTGTTGTGGAATCAATGGTACACACACACACACACACACACACACACACACACACACACACACACACACACACCTTTTTTACATACAGACTTCACATACACATGCACAAAATCACGTAGGGGGGAAATGAGATTCACTGGTGCCAATTTTGTCCTGAGTGGGTTAGTGTGAGAGTGTGATTCACCGAGCTTTCGAAAATGCCACATGCCTCCCTTCTCAACCACCACCACCCCAGCCCACTACCATTCCCTCATCACACCCCAGCCACCTCTAGAGAAAGAGAGAGGGGGGGGGCAGAGAGACATAGTGAGAGTGAGAGATGGACAGAGACAGAAAGAGAGACAGAGATTGAAACAGAATGAGGGTAGACTTGAGTCACTTTCATCCGGAAATCAATCAATTTAAACAAGCTGTCATCTCTCAACCCCTTTTGCTTTTTGATCTTCTGAGTGCAGAAACACAAACACACACACATGCACACACACACACACACAGTCATGTGGATTAATAAGCACAAGGTTAGACATTAGAACAAAGGTGGATTTAAAAGACATTTATTGGAATGTTTACAGTGGTATTTGAAAGAAAACAGGAAGTGGGTCACAGTCTCATTTTAAGGCATCCAAACATACACAAATATGCTCTTACCTCCCTTTCTCTTACACACACACACACACACACACACACACACACACACAATATAGATCAAAACAATACAAGCCAAGATACAGGTATAACATGGACAAACTAACACACACATACACACAGACAAACTTAATCACCAGATTATGAACCTAAACCAAACAAATTCTCAAAACATACACACCACAAACTGAATGCATTCACAGGGATTTCCTTTAATATCTCTTTGTGTCTTTGTATGTGTCTGTGTGTGTGGCATATGAAATTGTCACAATCACAGTGTGTTTTAATGGTTATATGTACATGTACAGGTAAATGAGACTTTTACAGAGGCTATTTACAAACGTTTCAATGGGTGGTGGTTGGTTTTTGTCTAGAAATCATAATGAAGCTTTTCCCCTTCTTCTGTTGAGGCCGATGATGTCATTCCCTCCGCCTGTCAACGTTTTAAAATCTCGCCATCTTGCTGTTGCCACGGTAACTCAGGTCAGAGGCCGTGGTCCTCAGTCTGTGCTGAGGAGGTCTGAGTATTGCTGTGTACCTTGTGCTGCGTGACCTGTCCTTCCTGTCTGTCTGTCGGCATTTGTGCTTCCTATGTGTACTGTGTGTGTGTGTGTCCATGCATGGCCTCTTCTGTTTGAATCCAAGCATATGAGCCTACCACATGCCACATTCTATCTAGGATCTCAGCCACGTTCCCCTCTGTCGCTATGTTGAGGTGTGTGTGTGTGTGTGTGTGTGTGTGTGTGTGTGTGCATATAAAGGACTGTATGTGTCTGCTGTATGCCTATGTGTGTATGCACATATATACATGTTGTTCATGTGTATGTGTATGGCTAATGTCTGTGTCTGTGTGTGTGTACACACATATGTGCATATGTGTATTATTTGTATGAGTAGATGTGTGTGTGTGTATAGGTGTAAGTATATGTGCGTGCGTGTTTGTGTGTGTGTGTAGGTGTTTGTGTGTGTGTAAGTGTGTGTTTGTGGACGTGTGTGTGGGTGTGTTTGCATGTTTACATGAGTACTAGTGAATACGCATGCATCTGTTAACAAAACAGTGGCCTTTTCAAGGCACTGAGGCCAGGAGACAGGCAGGAGGCAAAACACCCAAAGCAGTAGGGCATTAAGACTGACTGACTGACAGGCGTTAAGACTGACTGACAGACAGCCATTAAGACTGACTGACAGCCATTAAGACTGACAGGCATCAGAGACTGATGGGCATCAGAGACTAACAGCCTGGGCACTTCAGCCAAAGAGGAGGTGCAGGGTGAGTGCCAGGGCGCAGGAGAAGGAGGAGAGGAGCAGGGAGCGAAGAGGGGGAATGCGGGACAGAGAGGGGGAGGAGGAGGGAAAGGAGAGCAGGGTGGGGTCATCATAGCAGTCTGTCTCGAAGCAGCGGATGGAGGCGGCGTCTTCGCTGCCGTAGTTGGCCCAGTACTCCTCCGGCTCCACCTTGGGCAGGGCCACCTCCTCTGGAGAGAGGGCATACTGGGGCGAGGAGGGCGAGGAGGAGGACGACGACGAAGAGGAGGGGTTGTGGGGCTTCACCGCGCCAAAGGGGAGTCCTCGCACGTTCTTCTCTGCGGTCTTCTGGAACATTCCTTTGCTGCCCGCGGCAGGCTTGGCGGCGCTCTTGGTGGGCTTGTGCTTGGAGAACCACCAGCGGGTCTTGGTGCTGAAGGTGGTGGTGGTGGTGCCGGCCAGTGTGCCTGGGTCGGGCAGCGGGCACAGGGCGAAGTCCATCTCGCGGAGGAAGCGCAGGTCCTGGCCGCGCCGCTGGGCCGGGCTGGAGCACATCAGCTCGGAGCTAGAGATGCGGGCCTGCCGGAACCAGTCCCAGAGCCCACGGGCCTCGCAGCCACACGCCCAGGGGTTGGCGTTGAGGCGCAGGAACTGCAACGCGCCTGCATCCTTGAGCGCCTGGCCCGGCAGCTCCGTCAGCGTGTTGTTGAACAGGTAGAGCATGGTGAGGCGGCCCAGGTCACGGAACGCCCGCCGGTGCACCTGCCGCACCTTGTTGTCGTGCAGCAGCAGCCGGTCCAGGTTGACCAGGCCACGGAACACGTTCTCGCCCAGTGTGCGGATGCGGTTGCCATGCAGGAATAGGTGCGTAAGGTTGACCAGGTCGGAGAAGAGCCCGTCGGCCAGGTGCGTGAGCAGGTTCTCCTGGAGGTAGAGGAACTGCAGGCTGTACAGCTTGAGGAAGAGGTCAGCTGGCAGGGCCGTCAGGCGGCAGCGGTGCATGTGAAGGCTCTGCAGCCGCTCCAGGCCCCGGAAGGCGGCACCGTCCAGGCGGTGGAGCCAGGGGTTGTCCCCCAGGTCCAGCTCCTCCAGCACGCGCAGGGAGCTGAATGCACCTGCCTCAATCCAGGAGATGTTGTTGGAGTACACCCACAAAACCTGCAGGGGTGGGGTTGGAGAAGGGGAAAGAGACAAAAGTGTGTGTGTGGGGGGGGGGGCAGGAGGAGATGGAGGAGGGAGACAGGGCAAGACAGGATGGACAGATGGAGAATAAATGAGTGAGCTAACATGCACAACCTCTCTCACACATACTCACACTTACACACATTCATTAACCCGTTCACATTCACACATAATCAGCCACCCACACACACCAAATCGTCTACACACGTGCACACACATGCAAACACACACACAATTACCTACACACAGACACACACGCTGATCTATGCACCAACACTCACGGTATCCCCCATACCTGTGTCTCGAAACCAAAGGAGTCAGCGCGCAGCTCTGTGATGTGGTTGTTCTGCAGAAAGACGCGCTGCGAGTCGTACGGCACACCAGTGGGGACCGATGTGAAGTTCTGTGATTGGCAGCTAACCGTCATGGGCGACGGGTAGCACACACACAGCTTAGGACATGCTTCCCCCGGTACACACCGACACACCACGAGCCACAACACCAGCCACAGCGTCAGAGCACCTGTGGATAAAGAGTCGCAGAGTAAGCGAGAGAAAGACGAAGAGAGGGAAGGGATGGTTTGCTCATCATTCTCCATTTACAGAACTACTGAGAAAAAGTAAATAAGGAGGTACCGAACAAAACCAAATGTCTGTGTCTAACGTATAGGTGTTGGTGGGTTGGGAGAAGACAGTCACAAGAGATAGCGGGCGTGGTTTTGGAAATGTATGCTGAGGCTCGGAGCTCCTGCGCGTTGCTGAAGTCCCTACAGGGACACGGATATGACGCACAAAAGAGAGATTTTCGCAGATCGTTGAGATCCAGGCGTCTCGCCTCTAATTGTTTAGTAATTAGCTCTTTGTCTAAACCCGAGACCTAATTGGCACACAAAAAGCTTGCGCTCTTGCCGGAGTCCTAGCCTTAAATGAGGGCACGCTCAACTCTAACAGCAGACTCGCGCGTGCCAATCAGAGCTCTTTCGGTATTTACGCATAGAACTAAGAGCGCGTGAAACCCCAGTGCCCAAAAGGTCATATCAACGTCAGTGCTTTGTAAAAGTAGCCGGATAAGTTTCAGCAGAATATGTATTAATGATGAGCGTTCTAGTGGGCTCCGGTAACGTCGCACAATTGAAGAACGCTCCGAAAGACAAGGCGCATAAATAAGTAAAGGCACGCGCATTCATTCACTCCACGCAAGATTTTCCGACAACTTCTGACCCGGTCAACCTCTGCGAGAGGAGGAAATATGGAGTGTCTTTTGACGCGCAATGTTCTCTGGAGATTCAGTGACCGATTAAGAATTCTGCAGACTTGGTCGCACATGCTTTATTTTCGTACAACGACCCCTCCAATCACTAACTAGCTGACAGCACCTGCAAATTGTTCGAGCTCAATTTCCCAACAACAATACAAGATGACACAGATTATTTTATAAAGCACTTCAAAAATAAAACAAGCTACAGATACGTCTGTGTTTCTGGGCAAAACAATTCATGGGAAAAAAAACTGTGACATAACATTTCCTACAGACAGGAACATTTCCTACAGGAGGATGCGGAGTTCCGGAGCTTGAATTGCTCATTAATGAGTAAAAGATGAAAACTCACAGTTAAACTCTACAGTGGTCAGCACACACTCTGCACCCGCACTCTGAACAGTCTGTACATTCAAAATTCAGAGGCTGTCGCTGGCTGATTAACAACTTTAGACACACAATTACAGTCTTACTTCGAAACTTACATTTGCACAGACAACTTGATTGAAGAGATGCACTCATTCACTTATATATACATAAGCTGAAAACGCATATTACATGTACTACACAGAGAAAACGTAAGTTACTTACTCTTAAAGTTGAGCGTCCTGGGTCCACGAATGCTCGAACGAGAGTCCATCCCGAACCAACACCGAAAGCGAGTTAGCCTGAGCGCGAGGACTTGCCTGCTGTCTGCTATCTCTGCTGACGGTTAGATCTGGAGCGCACGGGCTCGAGACAGTGCGACTGGGTGACTGCCCGAGATCCCGGTGATGGTTTATAAGCGCATCGCCCTGGTGGGCAGCAATGGATTCTCTCCTACGTCATCATTGCGAAGGCGTCTGGAGGGAATGGGCAGAGATGTTTCGAAGGAAGCAACAGT
>CM059280.1:28171879-28199379 GCA_030347295.1 Setipinna tenuifilis
CATCTAGTCTATTTGGCTAAGAAGTTGTGCCCATTTGAGCTGGTTTAGTGACTGGCTGGTTTAAATAAGACTTTTACTTTCTAAAGAGGTTTTTCACACCTCAGCCTACATCAGTGTAGAATAGCCTACTTTGGAACAGTAGATAGGCAACTTCACGTTTGTCATGTACGAGGGGAGAGAAGATTTCGCTAATATTTGTCAACAATTATAGCTGAGTGGCAGCTTGGAATTTGTAAAGAGCTATTAGTAAATTACTCGAGATGCATCATGGCCATATTTGGGACATTTTCAGGTGTTGTTGTAAACTGTTTAGCCTCAGAAATAGTTTAGGCATCCATGACAGATACGCCTATTTGATTTCCTGGATATGTTTCTGTGTTACCGCTAGCAATGCTTGCATGTCATGTTCGCCTTTAATCCGACGATGTGCTTAAAGTGCCTCGGTTAGTCCTTCACTCTGTTCTCTCTCTCTCTCTCTCTCTCTCTCTCTCTCTCTCTCTCTCTCTCTCTCTCTCTCTCTCTCTCTCTCTCTCTCTCCCTCTGCCTCTCCCTCTGCCTCTGCAGCTCCTACTGTTGGGCAGCTGGTTGGCAGCTCAGGCAGTGAAGAGACAGAGGAGTCCTCCTCCTGCTCCGAGACCGCTTCCATATCACACCAGAAACGCAAAGCCAGGGGCGCCGGGGAGGGTCAGATGAGGTGGAGAGGAAGGAAGAGGGCGGCAGAGGAAAAGAGGTCAGAAGAATCCAGTGAGGAAGAGGAACAGGGGTGGATTGCTAAGAACAGACTCACCACCCAGCAGAATGCAGCCCATGTTGGTTCTTCCAGAAGCATCTCCATGGCAACCACGAAAAAGCCAGTGGATTCCTGCCACCAGGTGATGAAGGGGTCCAGTGATGGGGGTGGTTGGTCAGAGGTTGAGAATGAAGATGGTGCAGTAGATGAAGGACAAGGAAGTGATAGGAACCTTAACCAATCAGGGAGTGATGATGCAGACGGGAGGGAGGAACCAGTGAAAAACAGAAAGGACAAACAGACGCGCACCATAAAGGAGCTACAACAGTGGGGATGGATGGAGAAGAAGATCAAAGAGGAGGAAAGTGAGAAAAGAGAGCGGGAGAAAAAGAAGGATGATGATGAGGAGAGGGAGGAGAAGAGTGATGAGGAGATGGAGAGTGACACAGAGGAATCTGAGAAAGACATATCAACCAAACTCAGACAAGTCTGTTACAAAAGTCAGGTCAGAAAAGAGAATCGTGAAGAAGAAGAAAGGGAGAGAAAACAGGAAGAGGAGGGTAAGGAGAGTGATGCAGAAAAGACGGGGCAAGATAGAGGAACCCAACAAAAAAGAGGCAGTAGCAGAACAGGAGTCAGCACACTGGGAAAAGATGGAGAGGAAATTGGGCAATCAAATAAAGAGATGGAAAGAGATGGCGTGGACAATGAGCAATCAGAAAAAGAAGTAACAGTTCGGCGAAGCCAACTGAGCAGGACGTGTGTTAAGGACAACAGCGTTGTCATGTCGAAGGACAGCGAGTCAGAAGTGGAGAGTAGTCCTGAGGACAGACACCGACACAGAAAGTCAACTAGAGGCAGCAGGAAGAGAGGGGGGGCAGGTGGCGTGGAGGACGGTAAAACAAAGAGCAAGCCTGAGAAGAAGAAGAAGAAGAAGCCTTTTATCTGCGAGACGTGTGGCCGAGTGTCCAGAAACTACGAGGCCCTGGAGCGCCACCAGCGGACACACACGCGCGCCGGGGGGCCCGAGCTGTGTGAGATCTGCGGCCTACAGGTGAGGTGTCACGCGGCCATGGAGCGCCACCGCCTCACGCACACGGGTGAGAAGCGGTTTGAGTGCGAGCAGTGCGGCAAGCGCTTCAGCACCGCGTCCTACCTGCGCATCCACCAGATGGACCACACGGGAGGCCGAGAGCATGTGTGCAACGAGTGTGGCCAGCGCTTCACCCACCTGTCCTACCTGACACGTCACATGATGCGGCACACCGGCACCAAGCCACACACCTGTCCCGCCTGTGGCAAGGGCTTCGTGCAGAAGTACCACCTGGAGCGCCACAAGCTCACGCACAAGCCGCACTGCTGCACAGTGTGTGGCCAGGCCTTCGACCGCAACCAGACGCTGCTGGCACACGTGAAGAAGGAGCACCCGGGCGAGACGGTGGAGGAGGCCGAGGCGTCGGAGAAGGCCAGGCGCAGGGTGCGGTGCGAGGAGTGCGGGAAGTGGGTCCCAGGGCCGGCCCAGCTGCTGGTGCACATGCGCGTGCACACGGGGGAGAGGCCCTACAGCTGCAACCTGTGTGAGCGCAGCTTCGCTCAGACCAGCCAGCTAAACGCCCACCGGCGCATACACTCGGGAGAGAGGCCCTGGGCGTGTGACCTGTGCCTCAAGTCCTTCACCCGCCGCACACACATGGACCAGCACAGGAAGAAGGCTCATGGGGACTCGTGAGCAGACATTAGGGCGCCACAGCATGGGGCAACCATAGACTGTATGTAAGAGAACTGGCCAAGCCCTCTGAGTCATCACGTATACGTAGACTTCACTGTTTGGCCTAGAACGTTGCTGCTTGGGCAACACACAGACACGCACACGCGCACATGCACATACACATGCACGTGCACGTGCACGCACAGGCACAAGCACAGGCACAGGCACAGACACCCATACATGGACAAACTCAGAATTGTCAGTGCAGAAACACACGTGCAACATACATTCATCACACACACGCACACAGCAAAATTTAAACTGAACTTATGTCAGTTTAAGTGGTATATATTTTAGTTTAAGTGATTAATGGTTTTAAATGTGCTGTTGGTTTAGATCCGGTTTACAGTATTTCCTTTGTATGGAATATTTTTAAATGATTTTGGTCATCTATGAATTTTCATTTATTAGAAAGACTGTGAGATGTTTCAATCAAATTTTGTTTCCTTTATGTCTGGTTTCTGGTTATCATAACTCTAATTTCAACCTTTTGATGTGATGCTTAGAAATTCTTGCGATCATCAATAAAGACTTGTTTGCTCCATAGGCAGAGATTAGGGTGGCCTTATTGCTGTTTAAATCTTTTGCTATCTCTTATCGACATGGACAGTCCCTCAGACCCTTTATGCCCGGGGCAGCGAAATACAGTCTAGAACTTTTTAATTTTTTTATACCTATTTTAGAAAATAAGATTTGGGTATCCATTTTGGAAACTGGTTTAGGTATTTTGTAATTGTTGCACATGTTATTTTAAAGCTTAAAATCGGTCCATGCCATGTTAAAAGCATTTATGCCTTTGTTAGGTTGAGGTCGGTCATGCAGGAGAACACAACACCTGCCCTTAGGTTGATCAGAGAACTATTGCGGTATTGTAGCAAAAGCATCATTATTATTGTGAAATATCCAATAAGGACTCAGCAATTGAGCACGTTTGGGTGCACATAAATGTCAGATGGCGTGAAAAACAAGTCAAGCAAATGGAAAGTAGACCTGCTAAAAGCAAGCCTTTTTGATTAGGTGTTTTTGGCTCACCCTTCGCTCCGCGTGAGGGCGCAGGAGGGTCCCGGGCGCCAGTTGGCGGTGTCAACGGAAGCAAACGAAGAAGTAAACCACCACTCCACCATATTTGGTCTGATCACAACCCTGGTGGGAAGTGAGTGAGTGGAGAAGAATGGATCACCGAAGAGTCGTGATAGAGCTTCGTAGACTGGAGCAATCCATAATGGTGCAGAAATTTAGTAAGTGTATTTTGGATATGTACGTTAAATGCTCACCAACATAAATAGGTGTCAAAGGCTTACACTTCAAACGTCAAAAGCCAGTTCCTACAGACATGATTTATTGTAAACATTGCAACATAAGCGACAGCCGATTAAGCCCAACTGTCAAAACTGTGACAATAAATGTAACATTGTCGCGTGATTGCATGTAGGCCAACAAGCAAGACAGACATTTCGATTTTTACCAGATGTAGAGTGTGGTACCATCACTTTAAATTACAGGTAGACTTTAAAGGACGTCACTGGGTGGCGACCAAAGTTATGTAGTACCCGCTGAACGTAAATAAAGTAGTAGAGTGGTGGGAATCAGCACCGATTGCCTATCTGCACTATCATCTTTTTACACATGACCTTCTGTAGTGCAGACTGGAAAGCTGGATGCTATTTGACCATATAGCCTAAAGCACTCGCTGTCAAAGTCTTGTACCTGTACGAGTTTTTGGATCATGACGTACATCTATAAATGTACGTCTCGCAGGCATAACAAAGTTTAGCCACAGACTACCTTTATGTGAAAAAAGTTTCAAGATTAATCTTACATCCAGATTATTAACACAACCCAGCTGTCACTACATTATGTACCATGTGTTCACATTTAGTTTAAATGCAGCAATAAATATGCATAAATGCTGACAGCAAGCTTTGCAAACGTTCTGGAACCACTGGGCTGAAGTACCCCTTACATTTTTTACTCTGTTATATTGCGGCCATTTGCTAAAATCATTAAGTTCATTTTTTTCTCATTAATCTACACACAACACCCCATATTGACAGAAAAACACAGAATTGTTGACATTCTTGCAGATGTATTGAAAATGGAAAACTGAAAGTCTATCCAGAGATGCTCAATTGGGTTTAAGTCAGGGCTCTGTATTGGACAGGTGATGAGCAGTACCAGGTTTTCATCTTAGAATTAAGGCCAAAAAGTTCCATCTTGGTCTCATCAGACCACAAAATCTTATTTCCCACCCTTTTCGAGTCCTTTAGGTGTTTTTGTAGCACACTCTATGCGGGCTTTCATGTGTCTTGCACTGAGGAGGGGCCTTTGTCAAGCTTTCTATAACTTTCACCCAACCCCCGACCGTATCTCTGGATCTCAGCCACAGTGATCTTTGGATTCTTCTTTACCTCTCTCACCAAGGCTCTTCTACCCTGATTGCTCAGTTTTGCTGGACAGCCAGCTCTAGGAAAGGTTCTGGTTGTCCCACACATCTTTCATTTAAAGATTATGGAGGCCCTTAGAAACCTTAAGTGCAGCAGAATATTTTTTGTAACCTTGGCCAGATCTGTGCCTTGCCACAATTCTGTTTCTGAGGTCTTCAGGCAGTTCCTTTGACCTCATGTTTCTCATTTGCTCTGACATGCACTGTAACTGGTAAGGTCTTATATAGACAGGTGTGTGGCTTTCCTAATCAAGTCCAATCAGTGTAATCAAACACAGCTGAACTCCAGTGAAGGTGTAGAACCATGATCAGAAGAAATGGACAGCATCTGAGTTAAATATGAGTGTCAGAGCAAAGGGTCTGAATACTTATGATCATGTGATATTTCAGTTTTTCTTTTTTAAAAACAATTCTGTGTTTTTCTGTCAATATGCGGTGCTGTACATTAACGAGAAAAAAACAGCTGCAATATAACAAAGAGTGAAACATTTATTTGAAATTGAATTGAAACAACTGTAAGTCAACTTACAGTTGTTTTACTATTTGGTTTTGCAGCCCTTGAAGCATTTATTGCAAGAAAGGACGTTTTCGACAAGCTTCAGGAAAAGTTTGATTTATCAGTTAGCCCCGCTGGTAGCCAAGTCAATGGGGCTTCACGAGAACCCTGTTGTTGTGGTCATTTCGCATACGTCAGAGGACAGAGGGGTGTGATTGGTTGAACCTTTGTCCAGTAGTAAACAAAGGCATTTGAAAGAGGCGGGTTAAGTCCGCCCTCTGAGAAATGGGTTTACAACACAGCTTGGCCAGACCAATGTTCGCAGAGCATTGACAAGTCGCGATAGCCAGGCTAATATCTACTAAGTGTAAGCCTACTTTTGCCTCCCCTGTACTAAAGGAACAAGTATACACCAGTCAGTCACTTGCATTCCTTAATGTATGCCTTTCACCTCTTGGTGACCCTTGTGTTCTGTCTTTTAGCTCCTCTGGTTGAGGACTTGGCTCAGCTTACCAGAAATTATTCCAATGTGGATTCTGCGTTGGCCACACTGTCTCAAGGCAGAGCCACTTACAGGAAGGTAAGGAAGACAGCAAAACACAGAGGGAGAAGGAAAGGCCAACGCAGGAGTGAGGAGGAAGAGAGAGGGTCGCTATTGAAGGAGGAAGAGGAGCAGAGTGCCAGCAGCCTGGGCAGTGAGGAAGAGGCTGTGGAAAGGTGGGGTGGGGCTTGTGCCTCTAGGGTGACCAATGCAGACTCTTGCTATAGGGTAGTGAACCGGTCCAGGAAAGAGAGTGCCCAATCAGAAAACCAGGATAATGGTGAGGGGAGTGATAGACAGCAGCCCAACCAATCAAACAGCGATGAGGACTGGAGGGAGACGCCGGTAAAAAAGAGTCGGGGAAGGAAAGGAAAGACAAACACTAGAGAGAAGTCAAAACAGAAGAGGGGGAGGAAGAAGCAGACCAGAGAGGAGAGAAGCAATGGTGAGGAAAGTGAGGAGGAGGAGAAAGAGAAAGAGAGGGATACTGAAGAAGAGAGGGATGGAGAGGAAGAGAATAGGTCAGAGGAAATGGTGTTGCCAACCCGTCGGCGCTCACAGAAGAAGCGCATTATGAAGCCAAGTGGGAGGAAACAGAAGAGTGACTCAGACCAACACGCTCAGACAAAGCGCACACGTGGCCCAAAGAAACGTGGCAACACCAATGACAAAGCAGAGAAGAGTGATGAGGAGGAAAACGAGAATACCATAGAGAACAAGACAGTGAAGTGGAGGCGAAGGAGAAAAAAGTATATGCCAGATGAGATTTCTGACAATGAATCAGAGAGTCCATCAAGGCAGAAGAAGAGGCGCACCTCCACTAAGGCTAACGGCACAACAGGGAAAGCTAGGGACTCGGACTCAGAGAAGAAGGCGAGGAAACCTCGCGCGGGAGCAGGGCCTATAATCTGTGATACCTGCGGCCTCCTGGTGAAGTGTCGAGCGGCCATGGAGCGCCACCACCTCACGCACACGGGCGAGAAGCCTTTCGAGTGCCAGGAGTGCGGCAAGCGCTTCACCAGCACATCTAACCTGCGCATCCACCAGATGGACCACACGGGCAGCAAGGAGCACGTGTGCAACGAGTGTGGCCAGCGCTTCACCCACCTGCCCTACCTCAAACGCCACCTGCTGCGCCACTCCGGCAAGAAGCCTCATACCTGTGGAGCCTGCGGCAAGGGCTTCGTGCAGAAGTACCACCTGGAGCGCCACAAGCTCACCCACAGCGGCGAGAGGCCGTTTAAGTGCCACCTGTGCGGGGATGCCTTCAACCGCTCTGATTACCTGACGGGACACCTGCGGAAGGAGCATCCTGAGGAGGTGGTGAACGAGGCCAACGAGGAGAGGCCCCCCATCACGTGCACGCACTGCGATAAGTCCGTGGCCACCAAGTCCCAGCTGGCCGTGCACATGCGGGTACACACCCGGGAGCGACCGTACCCCTGTGACCAGTGCGACAGGTCCTTCACCCAGAAGAGCCACCTGACGGCCCACATGCACACACACACGGATGAGAAGCGGTGGGAGTGCCCGCTGTGTACCAAACGCTTCACACGCCAGACCTACATGAACGCCCACATACGGAAAGCACACGGGGACACGTGAGGCGATACACGTGGTGAGACAGGCTCAGTGTGTGGCTGACATTTTACACACACACACACACACACACACACACGTGTGTGTGTGTGCCGTAGCCCTAGGATTGTTGGGATACACACACACACTGATATTTAGTGAGTGAGTGTGTAAGGAAGTAAAGAATTGGCTATTTCTGTAAATGTTGTGAATATTTGTAGATGCTTTTTATTCTTTGTAAAAATCATGACACATCTGAAGAAGGTGAACTAGACATGACAAACACCACAGGCTTGGTATTGATCACTGACGCATGTTTGCTGACATGGTTTTGTTATATGGCAATGATGTCAACCCTGAACCGGGAAGCCTTCCTAAGCCTTTGTCTGCTTTTTTGCCCTCTTGGACACTAGGAGTACAGCAGTCCTGTATGCGGGCATGGATGCCCCTTACAGCTTGATAAGTTATTTTATCCATGTAGCACACATACACTATTGAAAAAAACTATGGGACCACTTTTGTAGCATTATTTTGACAATCTATGTGGTCTGAATCCAGGCCTCAGCAGGTTTATGATTTTTTTTTACAGTTTTGTGTTTCAACAAATTACATGATGTATATCAGTAAATATTTTTATGTAAATGTTTCTGTTATATGGATTTTTTGTGTGATTGAAGTGCTCATTTAGATTTTTTTCAGCATTTTGGATTGAAAACCATGGCCTTTGTAAAGACTGCTGAAAGTACACTAGCAAGGTCATTAAAGGGTCAGAGTTCAGGGCAAGATGCTGTGCATGAACCCAAATGACCTCTGACACAGGAAGTAGTACGATGGAGATGCAACACACATCTAACTAAAGGCCAGAATCATTCCTTGAGTGTGATAGGAGCAGCAGGATAGGATATTGGGTTTTAGTCACCCTCTGTCTCCACTTGTGTGTGTGTGTGTGTGTGTGTGCATGCGTGCGTGCGTGCGTGTGTGTGTGTGCTTGCGTTAAAGGGGTCCTTCTGTGTCAACACCCCACGTCTCTTTCACAGAGCTTAGTTAGGATGAAGGCCTTGGGGGTAACAAACTGAATGAGATTCCATTAGGTAAACTAGAGGAAACACACATCACACATACACACCTCATACACACCTAACTGTGACTGTGGTGTGTATTTGAAATCAACATAGAGCACCATCTGACATGAAATTTAATGAAATGTACATTGGGCGAGATGGGCAAAAATATAAAAAAAATATCAATAATAAAAATTTATTTTATAATATGCAAATTGATATTCTGTACGGAACCCTGGAAGACTCATGTTGGTAAATATTTTTAGACCCCACTTCTTGTGTTCCATTGCAATAGTTTTTGTGTTCCCTCGCAATAACTTTTGAGTTACAAACTACTGCGAGGGAGGGCAACAAGTTGGGTCTAAAGTATTTACCAACATGACTCCTTCCGGACTCCGTACTTCTGGGATAAGCTGTTGACATGGGTCCATTGGCCATTTATCCATAAGAGGGCGCCGTACGTTTAGTTTTTCCAATACTCGTCAGAAAGTGAAATTGCTAGAGGAAGACGGCACTTCGAACAACCAACAAACAGGGGAACTAGTGGCTACTGCCGAGCAGTATAAAGGATTTTGGTATTGCTGCAAACAAAGAAATAATTAGTATACTTACATCGTAAAAGGGCTTACATTGCATAGCAAAACGTATTTTAATCTGACTAGACAGTGACGAAAGCTGTTGGATATATGGCGTTGTGTGCTCCTCTGAGTTGGTACTATTAAATATTCTGTCGTGGCTCACTTTTTGAATAGTTGACAAATACAATTGACAATTATACCAGTGTGATTACCGTGGTCATTTTATTATACCTGCATGGGCACTGTCCCCCTAGGCTGTAGCAGCATAATTTTGTGTTAAAGGAGGGGGCTGTGAATTTGTAAAGGGAATTTTAATCAATGATAGTGGGACCTTGTAATAATTAATAAGCATTCACTGTTTGGCCTATATTAATCAGCTTTGACTCGAGTTTGGCGGAAGTTAAAAATAATAACAAAAAGGCTAGTTCTACAAATCGAATCTAAGGGCCTCCCTACGACATGGCCACGGAAGGAAAGGTGCTTGTTTATTTTTATTTTCTGTTATGACTGGCTGTGCTCTCAGAGCAAAGGTCTGAATAAATCAGTTTCTAACCAACGGATGTGCACACCGTCAGACAATCCGGTGCAGGGCTGCGGTGGCCTGGAAACCTGGAGAGGCTTTGTCAGTAGAGGAGGTGGAGGTCGCACCACCCAAAGCACACGAAGTTCGCATTAAGGTAGGCATCTGGCAAATAGATCAACCCTGACATTCACTGACCATTCTATTTAATTTAATTTAATTTAATTTAATTTAATTTAATTTAAATGTTTGATATGTAAGTGCAGTATCACCACAAACATGGTACACTGTAGGCTACATAGATAGCATAGGCAGCATACAGGCAGTCACAGACATATTGTGCCATGTAAATAGGTGTGAAATATACAAACTAAATTACTTAAAAAAGAAATAATAAAATATGAAATAAAATGTCGATCTTGGTGTATTTAAGACATCAGGATAAAATACAAATTAAAAATTAAGAATAAAACTGATTAAGATAAAGAAAAGCAAAGAAAGAAGAAGTAAAAGAATAAAAACACCGTTGTAGGCTATTGTTTTGTTATAGGCTACACTTGTCTATGTTTTCCACAGTACACACATGTCAATAACATTCCAAACATTTCTCACTCCGTGAGAAATAATTTCCTTAAGGGGTTGATTAGGTATTTTATCCATGCTATAAACCAAATAGACTCAATTGTCAGGCCTACTCATTGTTATGGGTTATTCTGGAGAGTAGCTGTTTCTAAGACGAGTCTAGATGTTAGGCTATTAATCCTGGATCTGGCTGAGATCACTATCTGCTCTGTCACCTGGATGAACGCAACTTTGCCCTGGTTTGTTTAAAGTTCATTGACGTCTGGGCCTGTGTGTTGTGTAGCACTCTGGCACTGAACTTCTTATCTTATATGTACGTTATTTTAGTCCAGTTTGAAGACATATCTTTTCTCTCTCTTTTTAGCTGGTTCTGAGGCGTTTATCTGATGCTGTCAAGCTCACTCTTTTATTTTAAACCAACCAGGGCAAAGTTGCGTCACCACGGAGGCGTTAGTTAGATGCTTGTAAACGCGTGGAAGCATCTACAAGCGCTTGCACGATTTGTCTAAATGCTTCTACATGTGTCTTACTCCCGCAAGTTTTAAGGTCATATGACCTTGTCGCATTTTGTTGACATCCTCACCATCCACACCTTTCTGTCAAGGCTGACACAATTTCTAACCATCATGCAATATTTTCATCCCACAATGCATCACTGACTGCAAACGCCTGGAAACGCATGCAAACGTTTACATCAAGTCGAATGCGCCGAAAGTTAAAGCTCCTTGGCTAGATGAGACCTGACCCTGACCAATCAGCAAACTTTTCCTGGAGGTGTGGACTCTGCTAAAGTTTAAAATGATTGGATCTGCCTTTACCTAATTGCTAACGCCTGGCCGTGATGTATGCAATTAGCCTGGCTACAAGCCTGCCTACCCATAGCAAAAAAAGTTTATTAAAGTTTACTATAAGTATACTTATTTTATACTAAAACTGAGGAAGTATACTTGAAGTTGACTTTTATAAACTATATTTTATATACTTATAGAATAGTATAGTAAAGTATACTTGGCTTATACTGAAACTTCTAAACAAAGTCTAAGACTAAGTACATTTATACTGAGACTTACACTTATACTGTACTTTATTTTTTTTTTTCAAAGGTTTCTTTATTGATTTTTCAATGAAAATACAAATGTATCAGGTAATAATATGTGGTATATGTACAAAACACACTAAGTAAAGCAAATTTGAAGCTGACATTAAAAGTGAAATACCACACATTGGTTATAGAACAGCTAAAGAGAGAGAACAACCCCAATCTTCCCCTACCACCCACCAACCCTATGCGGTACACAAATTAACACAAACTAAATCAAGACAACATAAATAACTAAATTGTTAGTAATAATAATAAAAAAAATAAAAAAAATAAAAATAATAATAATAATAATACACAATATATACACCTATATACATACATACCTATGTACATGAACATACATATTAGGGAAGAAAAAAATAATAATAATACAAAATAATAATAATAATAAAAAAAAAAAACATACACAAAGCCTGCAATATTACACATACGTTAACCACAGTAGTCTATTGTCTGTAAAATGTAGGGCTGACGGCAAACAATCGATTAGTCGTTGGTCGACCAAAAAAATATTAGCCGACTAAAATTCTATTGGTCGATTGGTCGAAGGGAAAAAAAGGCGTCTTTTCGAAGGGCTGAAGGGCTTTTAATTTGACGAGTATGATAGAGGAAGTCGTCGTGCCACTAATTTACTGTTGGCATTTTCTTCACGGCATACACCATGTCTGGAAGAAGTTCTAAAATTTGTCAACATTTCGAAAAGGACAAGGATGACCCAAGGAGGGTTACATGCAAAATTTGCAAAAAAACATTCGCCTTTCATTCTTCCACGACGAACATGTTTTACCACGTCAGACATGTAAGTAGCCTGCTAGCCTAGCTACCCCTTCCAACAAGTTTGATTACAAATTGTTACAATCATCTTTCATGAACAATGTCTGTGTAGCACGTGTTTTAAATAAATATTCATCAGAATGTTAAAAGTCTGCCAGTCTTTCTGATTAATTTGTTTCGACACATCCTGAATACCAGAATCTGAAATAATTTGCCCGTGTAACAGACGGCAGACTGTGCTATGCTAGTGTACTATGTCAGCCACGGTCACAACGTCGTTTTTTTCCTTTTAACTCTGACTGGGAGAACTAGGCATTCAACTGATTTTTATGTAGGTTAGTTAGGTTATGTAAATCAACCAGGAAACATTTTGTAGGCCTACATCACATATTTCAGGCAATCAGACAACATAACCATTTTAAAATGCCTGCATGGTTGAAAATCGCATGAAGGTTACCCTCACCGTTAGTGGTAAATGCGCAGAGAGACGGCCGCCTCGTAGTTGTGTAGCCCATCACGTTATTTCGTTTTTTTTTTTTTTTTGGAGGGGACGGGGCGATTAATCGATTAGTCGGAGTGAATGCACGACCACTGGTCGACCAAGAAAATCCTTGGTCGAGGACAGCCCTAGTAAAATGTGCCTACAGTTCTAGTGTGTCACTGGTGGGAGGTTCAACTCGTCAATATAATCAGATAAATATTCCCATGTTTTAGTGAACTTGCTGGTAGAACCCTTCATGCTCCACCTTATTTTTTTCTAGCTTCATAAAATAAAGGATGTCTTTGATCAGGGAGCTGAATGAAGGGGCATTAGGGGACTTCCACCTCAGCAGAATTAGACGTCTTGCTATTAAAGTGAGAAAGGCATCAAAATCAGATTTATATGATGATAGGGAAATTGTAGAGGGGAGAACACCAAACAGCGCAATAAAAGGAGAAGGAGGAATCTTTTGTTCTAATACGTATGACAGGATGTCAAAAACCTTGGACCAGTATTCAAATAGTTTGGGGCAGAACCAGAGTGTATGAGACAGAGTTGCAGGTGCTGAGTGACAATGTTCACATGTGGGGTCAATGTCTGGGAAAAAGCGGTTCAATTTCACCCTAGTCCAGTGACAGCGGTGGACAATCTTGCATTGAATGATGCTATGTTTAGCGCATATTGATGATGAATGTACTCGTCGCAAGATTAAATCCCACTCAACATCTAAAATTTTATCTCCAAGATCCTCCTCCCAATGAGTCTTAATTGAATTAAGAGGTACAGGTCGTAAGGCATACATTCTATTATAAAAGGAGGATATCATTCCCCTAGCATTAGGGAGAGGTATTACAAGGGAGTCAATTGGGTTATCAGATGGGATATTAGGGAAGTTGGGATATAGGGATTTCACTAAACTGCGTATCTGTAGATATCTAAAGAAATGTGGTGTGGATAAAGAATATTTTTCAGACAGTTGTTGAAATGATGCAAATACTCCATTTACGTATAAGTCCTTCAAAGACTTGATACCCAGACCAGACCATAACGACCATGCTCCATCAATCAGTGAGGGTGGAAAAACAAAATTTGAAGTGAGAGGTGAGTGGATGGAAGTGTCACACAGATTGAAATGTTTTCTGAATTGGTTCCAAATTCTCATTGAGGTTTTAACACATACATTTTTTGTGTATTGAGACGTTGAGGATCTGAGGGGGGAGTAAAATAAGGCCTTCAGGGAAGTGGGTTTACACGACAAGGCTTCCATCTGAAGCCATGTCGGCTGTGGACTGATAATGTCTGAATGCAACCAAAAGTGTAAGGTTCTAATATTGGCAGCCCAATAATAGTACTGCAAATTAGGCAATGCCATGCCACCAAGTGTTTTAGGTCTTTGGAGGAGCGTTTTACGGATTCTAGGTGATTTCTTATTCCAGATAAACTCTGTTATTAGGTTCTCAGGCTTACGAAAAAATGTTTGTGGTATAAATATGGGGATGGTCTGGAAAAGATATGTGAACTTTGGTAGGGTGTTCATTTTAACAGAATTAATTCTAGCTGGTAGGGATAGGGGTAAAATTGCCCACCTTTCAAAATCTTTTTGTACACGGGATAGCAGACTTGCGAAGTTAAACTTAACAGATCCTGAAACCTTTCTGTAACCTGTACACCCAAATAGGTAAATCTATGACTTGCTATTTTAAATGGAAAAGAGTGGGTAGGATATGCTCGGGTTGCGGCATTTATCGGGAACATCTCACTTTTACTAAGGTTTAATTTATAGCCTGATATAGAGCCAAATGCTGTGAGGGACTTAAGTGCTGCAGGTATGGATGTGGAAATGCTGGACACATAAAGCAAAAGATCATCGGCGTAAAGTGACACCTTATGTTCTATGCCATATCTAGACACTCCTGCAATGTCTCGGTTGGATCTGAGGAGTATAGCCGGAGGTTCAATTGCTATAGCAAACAAAAGAGGGCTCAAAGGGCATCCTTGTCGAGTGGAACGGTGCAGGCGGAAGTAATCAGAGAAGTTGTTGTTGGTCCTGACAGAGGCCCTTGGTGCAGAGTATAACAACTTCACCCAGGCAATAAAGTTTTGTCCTAGGCCAAATCGCTGCATAGTGTGAAAGAGATACGGCCAACTTACTCTGTCAAACGCTTTCAAAGCATCAAGAGAGATCAGAGCTTCAGTCGTGGTCGATGAGGGTGGACTGTAAATAATATTATAAAGACGTCTTAAATTGTAAAATGAATGCCTATGCCTGATGAACCCTGTCTGGTCTGGGGATATGATGGACGGTAATATGGGATCTAAGCGAAGTGCTAACAGTTTAGAAAGTAATTTTAGATCTACATTCAACAAGCTAATGGGTCTGTATGAGGCACAATCCAATGGGTCCTTGTTTTTTTTAAGAATCAATGATATGGTGGCATGATTGAGAGTAGAAGGGAGGGTATGATTTTCAAATGATTTGTTGTACACATCAACAAGCAAGGTGGCCAATAAAGGAAAAAATGTTCTATAGAACTCTACTGGATAACCATCTGGCCCTGGACACTTACCGCCCTGCATTGAAGCCAGTGCAATCTTAAGTTCTTCTACAGATAGAGGCTGCTCTAAAATGCTAGCAGCCTCTTCCTCCACCTGTGGAATGTCCAGTGAGTCAAAAAAGAGATCAAATTCAGAGGAGTCTGGAGTGTGCTCTGGAGTGTATAGTAAACTGTAGTAATCTTTAAAGCAATCATTTATTTCTTTCGGATCTGTTGTCGTGCCAATAGAGGTCCTAATTTGGAGTATTTGGTGGGAGAATGCTTCCTTTTTAAGTTGATGTGCAAGCAATCGGCCTGCCTTGTCGCCATGCTCATAATACTTATATTTAGACTTAAGTAGCATTTCTTCCTCCTTTTGTGTGGAACAAATATTAAAGTTTGCTTGTAGGGTAAGGCGTTCTTTATATAAATCAGGGGAGGGATTGGCTGCATATAGCCTGTCAGTTTCCCCAATTTTCGTTATCAGCTTAGACAGTTCCTCTTCTCTTGTCCTCCTCTCAAATGCGGTATATGAAATGATATTCCCCCTGAGATATGCCTTCAATGTCTCCCAAAGAGTGGATGCGGAGATATCGGGAGTTTTATTGATCTTTATGAAAACTTTGATCTGTTCGGTCATGAATTTAAGAAATGATTCACTGGATAACAAGCGTGTGTTAAATCGCCAAGGAGGGCGGGTAAAATTAAGTCCATGGAAGGTTATTGTCAGAGAAATTGGTGCATGGTCAGATATTACAATGGGATTGTAAATTACCGATTTAACCGAGGACAGTAAATTATTCTGTATTAAAAAGTAGTCAATACGTGTAAATGTCTGGTGAACAGAGGAGAAAAATGAATATTGTTTACCACTTGGATAGAGAAAGCGCCATGGGTCAGATATGTGGAATTCCTCCATAGTGGATTTAATTAGTTGTGCAGATTTGGATGGGGAGTGTGTTTTGGTAGAAGAACGATCAAGGGTTGGGTTGATCCAGCAGTTAAAATCCCCCCCAAGTATGAGAGAATGTGTTGCAACATCTGTAAGCTTAGAGAAAAAAGATCTGAAAAAGTTATGATCATCCCAATTAGGCCCATACATATTTGCAAGGATAAGGGGAGTATTGTGTATTTTGCCAGTGACAACAACATACCTCCCATTTGGATCTGCTAATACATTAGAACATATAAAAGAGACTGATTTGTGTATGAGAATAGCTGTACCCCTTGCCTTAGACTTCAAATTTGAGTGATATATTTGACCAATCCAGTTCTTTCTTAATCTAATTTGGTCCATAACTTTAAGATGTGTCTCCTGAAGATATATAATCTGGGCTCCTAATTTACGAAGGTGACCCATAACTTTGTTACGCTTCACAGGTGCATTTAGTCCCCTGCAATTCCAGCTGACGAAATTCAGCTCATTCCTATTGAACTGCTGCATAAGACATGTTTGACAAAGCACTGACTACGGTAGATTACCACTATAATTGAAAAAATATTTAAGCAGGCATAAAAAAAACAAAAAGATACATAATCAAAGTATGAAACAAAAAAACAAACAGAATTCAAAAGCCCTATCCACCCTTGCTAGAGCGTCAACTGAACATGACGCGCGCATACCCCCCCTAAAACTCGACGAACCAGCTGAAGTAGCACAATTGCTCGTGCCCATTCTAGTAGGGGGAATTAAGTGAAAAATCGTTACGCGGTGGATAGAAGCGTGAAATTTGGTACAATTGTCCCTTGGGTGATCCTAAGACATCCTAGAAGGGGTGCCCAAAAAAATTTCAAACAGGAAGTGAGTTATTGAAGAAATTCAAAATGGCCGACCATACAATTAGCAGCTGATTCAAAACACACCACACACAACCTCATAAAATCATGAAATTTGGTATATATGCTCTTTGAGTAACCTAAAGGCATCATGGAAAATTTGGCTCAAATATCTCAACCAGGAAGTGAGTTTTTGAACAATTTCAAAATGGCCGCCCATATAATTGGCAGCTGATTCCAAACCCATCAAAATGCACCACAACCAACCTCATTAAAGCATGAAATTTGGAGTATACACTCTTTTGGAGACCCTAAAACATCCTGGAAAATTTGTCTCAAAAATCTTAAGCAGGAAGTGAGTTTTTGAAGAAATCCAACATGGCTGCCCATATACTTTGCTGATTCAAAACCCACCAAAACCGGCCTCATAAAAGCATGACATTTGGACTGTATACTTTTTGTATGACCTTAAGACATCCTGGAAAATGAGTCTCAAAAATCTAAAACAGGATGTGAGTTTTTAAAGGAATCAGAAATGCCCACCCATTCTATTGGAAGCTAACTGAAAGCCCACCAAAAAAAAAAAACTTAAAAAAGTGAAATGTGAAATGGCTACCTATGTCATTTGCCTAAAATAAGATATCATGCACTTCAAACTGACTATCTACAACTATAAACAAGCAATGAACTATGAAATATATCTATTCACATGTTCCAGCACATTGGCATAATGCTGTACATGGTAACCCTGCATTCTTGCATCTACACTTTCGAGAGCACAGAGGTTCCGTTTTGCAGCCACATTTAAGCAGTTCTCTACAAACGTTGGCTGCCTCTGGTAAAAGTGCCCTTAAAGGTGTCCAGCAATCATCTGTTTTGGTCCATCCATATTTGTCTGGAGTCACTGACTGAATAGCCTGCATACTTTTGGACCAAATGCTGGCTTGGTACACTGCTCGATTAGAATGCTGTAGCAGTGCAGCCTGTGTGGGAGGGATATTTTCCATTGTCAGACATTTTTGAGAAAACATGTCCTTCCTGAGATCATTGACTTTGTCCAGGTTAGTTGTCTTATCATAAAGAACACATGTGTACCTCTCCAACATTCCAAAATGTTGGATTTCTGGCTAAGCTGTTGAAAAGGACATGCAGTCATAGCAATGAAAGCATCTGTTACCTCTGGAAATGACTTCCATGCAGCCCACGCTGTCTTTTTGCCCTTGCACTGAAATTGAGAAGTTGTATCACAACCTGTGAATGTGTGGAAACCTGGTAGAGCTGCACATGTATCCTTCCCCAGGGTTTTGAAAAGATCGTTGATGTGTACTTCTTTAAAGTTTTGCCCCATACCAAAAGCAACCCACAAATCGACATATGGGTAGTTGTCAAGAAGCTGTCCAAAAACTCCAAGAAGAATAACTAAAATGTCTGTGTCCACTGTCCAGAGGTGGACATCCCAGGTTCAGAAAGTAAAAATCCTGCCACATATTTGTTCCAGCCAATTCACTGAACCAGCTGATCCTAGGTAGATGAGATAATTATTGAAATCAGCTGTGTTGAGGGCACAGGCAGAAGCAATACATGGCAGGACTTTTACTTTCTCAGTCCGCTTTGTCCGCCTCTGCCACTGTCCTAACTACAATTCTCTGCACACCATTTTGCAGAGCATCTGTTATATGCAGGCATACCCTTGTGTCTGCCTCTTCATGGTCACACTCTGGGACTGAAGTGGATTGACCAGATGAGACAACATGTCTGCCTTTGGTGGCATGTACTTGCTTTCCTTGCTCAAATTGTGTAGACCTGATGCTCTCAGCCAACATTTGAAAGAGTTCTTCCTTGTTCTTTGAGTCCTTCAGAAAATCAGAGAACTTGCGGGGAAGCTTTAGCCTGGGCACGCCCATACTTCCTGTGCCGCTGCATTTGCATTTCGCTTGCAAGTCAGTCTGGCCAAGCTCCCTGTCTACACCGTTTCTACATTAACAGAGAAACTGGGACCAATGAAAATCTAGCATTTCAGAAAGGCAATGACGCGGTATTTTAGCGACCGGAAATCTACCTCAGTCACTGTCAACATGGCGAACGTGGAGCAACGGCAAGATTTCAATGCAACTGTAGCTGCTGTTTTGGAAGAATTCAAAGAGAAGTTCTCTCTGAAAATAGAGCAAAGGTCAGCCCTTGAAGCATTCCTTACAGGAAAGGACGTTTTCGCAATGCTACTGACCGGCTTCGGTAAAAGTTTAATTTATCAGTTAGCCCCACTGGTTGCCAAGTCGATTCTCGTTGTTTGTATCAAGCAGTTTCTGTCGCTGCGTATACGTCAGAGGACAAAGGGGTGTGATTGGTCGAAGCTTCGTCCAGTAGCAAACACAGGCATTTCACACACGTGGGTTAAGCCCGCCCTCTGAGAAATGGGTTTACAACACAGCTTGGCCAGACCAATGTTCGCAGAGCATTGATAAGTCGCGTTAGCCAGGCTAGGGAAGCTTAGTTATTGCACCAACTTTCTGACGGATGCCTTGCCCCCGCTTTTGCCGTGTTGAATCTTTAAGACTGTTGTCTATATACACATCCCAAACCATGTCAAGCCTGTTGCATGTCTTCAGCTGATGCTTCATCCATGGCACAATGACCTCACTGGCATACTGACCAAAGGTGGATGCCTTATCAACAGGTAAAGAATACACAATGGCAGCCCCATCAATGATCTTGACATCAATCACGGAAGGCACACGCGAGTACGTTTCAGGAGCTATTAGTCCAAGCAGATCAGATTTCTGTGATGGCAAATTGAGTTTACCCTCTTTGTAGAGAGCAGGGGGATAAATGTTGTTCTAATGGGAAAAGAACTCATCCAAATCTCCATCTCTGAACTTACTTGCAATGTAAAGCACAGGGCGTAGCGTGTAGAACGTTAGTAAAAGCTTCCCTCTTGACACTTCAAGAACGCCCCTAGTCGGTTGACCGAGAGCCTAGGCTTTTCAGGCGACTGGCTAGAGCTTTCACCTCCTAATCCATGGTTACTGTGTGGTTGTGAGGTCGTGGGTTCGAGCCCGGGCGTTTGCAGGGCTGGACTAGCGCAGATGACATCGGTTACACTAGCATGGGCAGTAAATCCCGTCCCTTATAGCATCAAGAGGGGTTTACTCATAACACAGCTATTGAACCTGCTGGCTATTACTTGTGATAAATAAACAATTGAGAGTTTCCTAATACATATTATCAGTAGGGCTATGAATTTGTACATTTATATGTGTATGTGTGTGTGTGGTGGGGGGGGGGGAATAAATTATTCTTTGAAAGTTAGAAATAAGTTCCTGTGAAAGTTTTTAAAGCTATATATGTATGTATTTAAAAAAAAAATCCCCACTCAAATGAAGATCCATTTGAAAAGTCATCTCATTCAGACTTTTTTAGCGTTTTTAGTGTTTTTTTCCTCTTTAAAGCTGTATAAAAGTTATGAAACATTATTTTATGTATGAAATTGCACATATTTATTGATGGCAGTCTATATACATCACATGCAAAAAAACTAAATGGCAGAAGGAGCCAAAATATCCAAGCTATGTAACATTTTGTTATGTTTGGGTCGTTTTTGGCAGCCATCTTGGATTTTCCCTTTTAAAATGACCTTAATTGACTGAAAAGTTTGGGCACCCCTTCTGAAATGATGAGATACATCCTAAAGAATATCTATACCAACTTTGGTGCTTCTATCCACCGCGTAACGATTTGGCCCTTTTTTGTTGATAATTCCCCCTACTATTCAGATCCGCAACGTGCGTAGAGGCTAGTGACTTGGCATACATAAGTGATTCAAACAAGTGACAAATGCAAACACCGTAACAGCATTTAGTAAGTGGACTGCGATATGACGTAAGTTAGATAACTTAATAAAGTTACCCAGCAGCATATTTTGAGACAGGTAAAATAGTTCACTCTGTTGTTTCCTCACCGTCAGCAGAATCAACCGTGCCGGATACTCTGGAAGCTTTCATGGATTTGACGAACTCCTCCGCGGCAGAGTGGTCTTTGAATTTGTGCAAAGTCCCATCAGGGAGTGTTATTTTCAGAAGGGCTGGGTACACCAGCCTGGATTTCACCTCCTTCATGGAATGAAGGAGGCGTTTTGCCTCCCCAAACTGTGCACGTTTCTTGGCCACAGCAGCTGTGTAGTCAGAGAACAACCACACTCTCCTTTCTTGGTAAACCACGGGGGAGAGTTCCTCGGCTCTGCGTAGAATTCTGTCCCAATCTTGGCAGTAGTGCAGGCGAATGATGAACGGCCTCGGAGGATCAGTTGGCTTGGGCTTCTCGCGCAAACTGCGGTGCGCTCTGTCCACGATAGGCTTGTAGTCAAGTTTCAAAATGTCTTGCAACAGTCCAGAGATGAATTCGGTAGGGTTGGAGCCCTCGACATTTTCCGCAATCCCAACCAATCGAACGTTATTTCTTCTTGAGCGCCCCTCGAGGTCCTCACATTTAGCACTGGCCTGCGATACTTGTTCTTTCAGGGCTTGCACAAGACCCTCCAGTTCGGTTATACGATCACCCTGGTCTGAGGCAGCTTGCTCCAACTCTCTGATAGTGTCGTCGTGTCTATCCACCTTTTGTTGTAATGGCGTTATCGAACTTCTCAGTTCGGCTCTTACTGTTGCAATCTCAGATCTCAGTTCAGAGGACAGCGAGTCAATTTTACCACATATGTCATCCCGGATAGCATGCATCATCTCTTGTAGCGAGTTAGCATCCGTCTCACCGACTTGTGGGGTTCTTTTTGGGTTTCACCGAGTCTCTCTGTCGTGATGAAGCCATTATTCAAGTTCAGTCTCTAATACGTATTACTGATTAAACAAAAGTAGCCGTACAGTCGGATATTACGTTAAAATAAATTACAAATAGGTCACCTAGCCTCGGAGCACTAAAACACACGTCCTACATGGTCTGTGTCCACGTGCGCCCCTTATACTGTACTTTAAAATGAAAACATATACTTTTCCTTTAGTCAAGTCATTGACTCGTGCTTAGCATTTCATTTATATATTAATATAATATAATGGTGGAATTTAAAACTTAACAGTATATAGTATGTGTGCTCAATTGCATTATCTTTATGTACCTTAATCTCATACACAAAAACAAAAGTGCAACACGATACCACCCAGTCAGCTGGAAGAAGCTGAACAACCAGCTCGTTAGAGCTAACATAGCGAAACTGACCATATAGAAGATATTTGGAGGATGACGCAGCAGAGATACCAAGGACTACCAAGTAGCTAGCTCAATAAAGTAAATTCAAATGTTTTTCTGTTTTTGTGTATGATTTTAAGGTACATAAAGACAATGCAATTGAACACACATACTAGTTTTAAACTCCACCATTATATTATATTAATATATTAAATGCTAAGCACGAGTCAATGACTTGACTAAAGGAAAAGTATATGTTTTCATTTTAAAGTATAAGTGTAAGTCTTAGTATAAATGTACTTAGTCTTAGACTTTGTTTAGAAGTTTCAGTATAAGCCAAGTATACTTTACTATACTATTCTATAAGTATATAAAATATAGTTTATAGGAGTCAAGTTCAAGTATACTTCCTCAGTTTTAGTATAAAATAAGTATACTTATAGTAAACTTTAATAAACTTCTTTTTGCTAAGGGAAGACTTACACTTATACTTTCCCTTAGCAAAAAGAAGTTTATTAAAGTTAATAAACTTCTTTTTGCTAAGGGTGGTCTTTGTTTTTGTTTGTATGTTTGAAAATATATCAAACTTGTTTTCAACATTATGTCTTTTGATTTTGTAAATGCATCACACTCTTGTGTACATACAGTTTGAGTAAAGCTACAAAGCTACAAGTAATATGCCAAGAAAACTTAAAGTATAACAACAAGTTAAGGCGCTGGACTGGCAGCCAAAAGGTCACAGGTTCAATTCCCGACACCGACAGGCCATACATGACCAACTCTCTCCTCCATCCTCCCCTGTGACTGAGGTACCCTGAGCATGGTCACATGTGTGATGGGTTAAAAGCAGTGTGCACTGTGTGCAGTGTGATCACAATGACAAATGGGTATCGCTTCATTTATTTTATTACTTTATAATAAACTAAAAATAGGAACTTTAAGTACATAACTAGTACAATGGCAGTATATAAATAAGTGTACTTGTGGTATACTTTAAGTATATTTTAGAATGTACTTTTATAAACTTGTAACTTATAAAGTGTTCCAATTTAATATAAAAAAGTATTAAATTAGCATACTTTCTAGTACACTAAAAGTACATGGTCTGTGTACTTCTGTTCTATACTTACACTTATACTGAAGTATACTTCATAAAATAAACTTTAAGTATACTACTTTTTGCTAAGGGTACACTACAATTCCAATATAGCACACAAAGTTGACGTCATTTCTCACAAACATTCCCTCTGTTTGCTGATTGCTCAGGCAAGCTGCTGCCTGAGACAACCATGTCAATAAAACCACAGCCAGACCTTCTGTACTGAATACAGTGTAGTACAAGGAAGCTGGTTTACCAGCCTACCGCTAATGAGCAGTGTGCCACCTGTGCTGTGTACCCAGGTAGCGGCTAGCGGGGTGTGCCACACGGACTGGGCATACCTGCATGGGGCCGGTAAGGGCATGGAGCTGAGGCCCTATCCCCTGGTGTTGGGCCACGAGGGGGCAGGGGTGGTAGAGAGCGTCGGGGCCGGCGTCACCAGATTCTCCCCAGGTGAGTCTCAGGTGCTGCTGACCTTCAAATACAATAGGTCATGCCTCCTCACAGTGTTTTTGTTAACTAGCATACTAATATTTGTGCAATGTCCCATTTTTGGATGTGTCTGTCAGTTTATATTTTTGTCTGTGTTTGCACAGTGCTGTAGTTGTTTCTGTGTTAATATGTCTGTGTGTGTGTTTTCACAGGTGACAAAGTCATCCCTCTCTTCCTCCCTCAGTGTGGGGAGTGTGAGTGTTGCCTCAGTCCCAAAACTAACCTGTGCAAGGCAAACTGGTGAGAGATATTCCTCAAGCACACACAGACTCATTTCAGTCCAGCAGGAGATGTGGAGTTTAGAGAGACGTTGGCCTCATGCAGTCCCCTCCTCCTCCTCCTCCTCCTCCTCCTCCTCCTTCTCCTCCTTCTCCTCCTTCTTCTTCTTCTTCTTCTTCTTCTTCTTCTTCTTCTTCTTCTTCTTCTTCTTCTTCTTCTTCTTCTTCCCTCTCTTCTACTTTCGCCACCTTTCTACTTTTTACTCTATTTTTTTCTCTGTGCTGACCTTTCCTGCCTGATTATTATCCTTGCTTCTCTGTTCTCTTCTCTTTTCTTTTCTTCTCTTCACTATACTTCTCTTCTCTTTTCCTCTCTTCTCTCTGCTGCTCTTTTCTCTTCTCTCTGCTGCTTTCTACTCTTTTTTGTTTTCTTCTGTTCTCTTTACTGCTCTTTTCTCTTCTCTCTTCTCTTCTGGTCTGTCAGGGCTAAGACCCAGCAGGGTGTTTTAGCTGATGGTACGAGCCGCATCACCTGTAGGGGGCAGCAGGTGTTCCAGTTCCTGGGCGTCAGCTCCTTCTCTGAGTACACTGTCACCTTGGAAACAAACCTGACCAAGATCCACCCTGACGCCACGCTGGAGCGGGTGTGCCTGCTGGGATGTGGTGTTGCTACGGGATACGGAGCAGCTGTGAACGTTGCCAAGGTGACGGGGATTTTAGAAGGAGTTTGAGTTAACAGGTTTGAGTTTATTGACATATTTGGTTTCCATATGTCAGTGTCTCTAGCAACCAGAAATGTAACTACTAATAATTCTCAATACTATATTTTTTAATGAAGTGGAGGGGATCATGTAGTAATAAACTGATATCATTTATTTTAGTTTTATTGGTTGGCTACAAAATTTTGCACATTCATTACACTTTCCCTTACTGCACATTCATTACACTTTTCCTTAGAATTGCTCAGAAACCTAACCACACACACACACACACACACACACACACACACACACACACACACTTTAGAAACTTTAATTTTCTTTGCTGCCATGCATTTACAGTATGTCACAAAAGTGAGTACACCCCTAACATTTTTGTACTTTTTTAATTATATCTTTCCATGGGAGAAGTCTGGAGGAAGGGTTAAGATATAATACTTTTCTACAACGTAGGCAGCGTACAGCTTATATAACAGTGCAAATTTGCTGTTTCCTCAAAATAACTCAACACACTATTAATGTCTAAAATGTCTAAAACAATGGCAACAAAAGTGAGTACACCCCTACGTGAAAATGTGATATGTGTGTGTGTGTGTGTGTTTTGTGTGCAGGTGGAGGAAGGCTCAGTGTGTGTGGTGTTTGGGCTGGGCGCAGTGGGGCTGGCTGCAGTGATGGGCTGTGTAAGTGCGGGGGCCGCTCGGGTCATCGGCGTGGACATCAACCCTGACAAGTTCTGCAGGGCGCGGGAGTTTGGGGTGACGGACTGTGTGAACCCCCGAGATCATGGTCGACCCGTGCAGGACATCCTGGTGGAGATGACCGCAGGAGGGGCCGACTATGCTCTGGAATGTGTTGGAGATGTTGAAGTCATGGTGAGTGTGTGTGTGTGTGTGTGTGTGTGTGTGTGTGTCGACTATACTCTGGAGTGTGTTGGAGATGTGGAAGTCATTGTGGGTGTATGTGTGTGAGAGAGTGGGAGAGATTGTTTGTGTGTCTGTGTAGGTGTGTTTGTTTCCACCACTAAATATACATATTTTTCTCTTGTGCCACATATCCTAATGTTGGGTAGGTGTACTGTGAATATATTTGTGTGTGATGAGACATGTTGTTCAGTGTTGTGTGTGTGTGCGTGTTGCGCGCAGAGGAGTGCTCTGGAGTCATGTCGGTCAGCGTGGGGTGTGTGTGTCATCGTGGGCTGGACAGAGCTGGAGGAGATGAAGCTCCGTCCCTTTCACCTACTCATGGGGCGCACCCTCAAGGGCACTTACTTTGGGGGTGAGGACGCACACACACACACACGCACATCACAACACACACACACACACACACACACACACACACACACACACACACACACACACACACTCACCCTGTTGCACAGTTATTGTCTAACATGGTTAATTAGTTGTGTGCAGTACCTTTGTACTTGTTGGCTTCCCATATTGGGTTATCCTCAGTGGCAGAGGTCCATGTAATGGCTGCACAGTGTCCTCATATGTGATTGGCCATGGCTACCCAGTTTTCTCTGCTCTGATTGGCCATAGCTAATGAAGGTCCTTTCTTTATTGGCTGTCCTGTCTTCTGCCCCCATCCACCAGGCTGGAAGAGTGTGACGGACATCCCTCGACTTGTGGAACTGCACCTGGCTGGCCAGCTGAAACTGGATGAGTTTGTCACACACACGCTCACCCTGGACAAGGTTAACCACGCCTTCCAGCTGCTCGCTGGGGGTCAAAGGTGAGGCATCCCTTGCTCATGCTCATTGAAGCCAATCAGGGCCATTCAGAGTTGTGAAGACTCATTACAGAAATGCCATTTACAATAGATATGATCATGCTTTTCTCTACTAAATGTAGAATTGACATCTGATGCAACATACATGTGATATATAGATGTACTCATCTCCAATAGATAGAATACACCATCTACTGTTGATGTGAATCTTCTGCAATAGATATAATGAGTCCTGAGTCAATCGTCCTGTTAGCTCGAGGATCAGCTCTGAGACGGCTGTGGGTGGGCCCTTGCAAGTGAGCTTACAATAGTTACTCTTCTCTTTTTCCCATTTTTCTCTCTCTCTGTTTTCTCACACTCTTTCTTTCTTCTTTGCTTTCTCTTGTCTCCTCTGTCCTTGTTCTACAGTATTCGTAGCATCGTAAAGATGTGAGGAGGATATCTATGGGAGAGTCTTTTTGTCTGTCTGTCTGCGGAAAGGACGGCTTGCATCACATGGCAGTTAGATGGTTGTGTAACCCACAAAAGAAAAGCTTAGTGGGCCCTCAATGAAATTAAACGGAAAGATTTTGAGTGAATATTCAGATTCATGTTGCATTAAAAGATAGAATTGTTAAATTGTCCATTTCTGCAAAGTTAGTGTTTTTTTTGAAGAAGAATGTCATATTTGTTGTTGTGTTGTCAGTAATAATTCGTCAGTAGATGTAGAGTAAATAAAGTGATGGATTGCTTCAGTCTGAAAATGAAACATATTTGTGTAGTTTTATTTAGGCACCACTAGGTGTCAGTGTTGGTCCATGGATGAGTTTGTTGCACTGGGACACTTGAGTGTTAAGGCTTCGCTGGGGTAGGCTGGTGTGTGTGTGTGCGTGTGTGTGTGTGTGTGATGGGACACCCCCTGCTGTTCTTTCTCAGATAAAGCGTCTCAAGTTCTCTGCTGCTGTCCATACCCACTCTCACAAACTTTGACGCTCTCTACTCTCATCAGTCCTGCTGTCCGGGTGACGCCATCGATGCTGTAACAGTGCTCCATTCTAGCACTCTGTGCCTCAGTGGGCTCCCACACGCCTCCTGCCTGTATCGG
>CM059280.1:28214379-28224379 GCA_030347295.1 Setipinna tenuifilis
CTATTGTGGGCCTCGTTCACCATGGCTTGCTGGCCACCCTGGTAGAATGCCTGTCCCTCTGGCTGTGTGTGTGTGTGTGTGTGTGTGTGTGTGTGTGTGTGTGTGTGTGTGTGTGTGTGTGTGTGAGATATCTGAAACACACAATGTTTTGTTTCTAGGCAAATAACTTGTGTATATGTGTGTGTGTCATTTGGGTGTGATAAATGTATATCTGTAATGAAATGAAATGACACTGGGAGAGTTTGTGTGTGTGTAAATACATGTGGATGTAAAGGTGTGTGTCTGTGTGTGTGTGTAAATGTGTGTGTGGGTGTGTGTAAACATGTGTGAGTGTAAAGGTGTGTGTAGGTAAATATACATGTGAGTGTAAAGGTGTGTGTGTGTGTGTGTAAATATAAGTGAGTGTAAAGTTGTGTGTTTGTGTGTATTTAAATATATGAGTGAAAAGGTGTGTGTGTGTAAATATATGTGAGTGTAAAGGTGTGTTTCTAGGGAGGAGGCAATGGGTGTCTAAATGTGCAATTAGATCCTCTTGTGCAGGTGAACCCCATGAGATTAAACTGGGTGTGTGTGAGGTAAGATTTTCTGTCAGTGACACTGGGTGTGTATATGCATGTGCAAATAGGTCTATGTGTGTGTTTATGTGTGTGTGCATGCGTGTGTGTGTTTATGTGTGTGTGCACGTGTTCTAGAAGCTTTCCCAGACAGGTGGAATGCTCACAGTAATCCAAAGGGTTGCAGATCACAGTATGCTGCTAATTGAGATGACACACACACATACACACGCGTGTGCATAGTCTGCCACTAATTGAGATGACACACATACGGCCACACACAAACGTTTCTCGAGGAATTTACTTCCTTCCCACGTGAAGCCAAGTCCATTAGTACTTGAGAAAGAAATACTATTTATGCTACATTTCAGATAATGTGGTCGATTTTCATTTTTGGGTCATGTAAAATATTTGTGGGAGGAAAAACATCTGTGTGTTTGTGTGTATGTGCACACACGTGTGTCTTGTGTGTATATGTTTATATGTGGATTTGGGGGGGTAGTGGTGCGGGATGTTTTTGTGTATCGGAGGTTGTCTGAATGTGTTGGGGCGGGGTTATGGCCTATGGGATTGTGTCGGTATGAGTGTATGTGTGTGTGTATGCATGTGCGAGTGTATGTGTGTGTGTATGAATTACTCACAGCATAAGTTCCATCTGTTATCAACATATCAGAAGATTTTGGACCTTATCAATGTCTGAAAACAGTAGTAAAATCAACTGTTCACTTTTCAATAAAGCATGGCCGTAGCAGCCATAGTGACCTGGGAGCAACAACATTTTTGGAAAGAAAAATCTATGTTTAATCACACATAAATATCTTCAACCTGTCAACAATTAATATTTTAACAAATATATCAAGTTGTGGAAATAGACATTTGAGGGGGGGGGGGGGCTTTTTTGATTTTGGTCATTAATTCTGAGTGGAGGCAGCCATTTTGAAATGTGTGTCAATTGTGTGCATGTGTGCATGCATGCATATATGCATGGGTGGGTGTGTGTGTGTGTGTGTGTGTGTGTGTGTTCAGGAAGTGCTCCTAGACAGGTGGAAAGCTCACAGTGATCCAAACAGTTGCAGATCACATATTCTGTTGCTAATTAAGATCACACACACACATACACACAAACCGCTAATTGAGATGACACACACATGTTGCTCAATGAGGCTGTGTCTCTCCCTGTGTAAGAGAGGCAGCGATGAAGACATCAGCTGAGACAGCGAAGGCAGCGGGGTGAGCGAGAGAGAAGAAGCCTGGGTGAGGGAGAGAAGGGTGGATGGGGGAGAGAAGGGTGGGTGAGGGAGAGAAGGGTGGGTGGAGGAGAGGGGAAGGCTGAGAGAGAGCGAAGAAGGCTGGGTGTGGGAGAGCAGAGAATACTGTTGGGTGAGGGAGAAGGAGATGGGGTGAGAGACAGAAGACTGGGTGAGGGTGAGGGAGAGAAGTCTGGTGGTTGAGGAAGAGGAGAAGACTGAGGAAGAGAAGGCTGGATGAGGAAGAGAAGGCTGGGTGAGGGAGAGGAGAAGGCTGGGAGAGAGAGGGAAGGTGATGGGGTAAAGGAGAGGACAAGGCTGGGTGTGCGCGAGGAGAGAAGGCGACGGGGTGAGAGAGAAGAGAAGGCGATAGGGTGAAGGAGAGGGAGAGAAGGAAGGCTGGGTGATGAGGCTCTGGGAGGGGTGAGTGAGGCTGAGGTGGTGGGTATGCTGTAAGTTGTGGAATTATGGGTAAATATTTGCAGTGCGAAGAGGCAGGAGGAGAGGTGTGGACACCGTCTGGTCCACAGGCTGCCTGAGTGACTGTGGGAATCAAACAGAGCGCTCACATTTTATCTGCAGAGTTTTAACCTCATGTTGGAAAACCTTTTAAAAAAGTTATATTTTACACTGTGACTTTTTAAAATATGTTTTCTGACATCATATTTTTTGCAGAATTCTCCAACCTCTTCTGCCAGAAAACTAAATCTACAGTATAGTCAATTACTGTGCAGCAAAGGGCTTGTATATATATTCCGATGACCAAATTGCAAGTAGCATTTTTCCTCAGCCACAGAATATTGAACATTAGGTTAATCTATTTTAGGTTAATTAATAATATTCTAATTCTAATATAATATTTCTGATACTGTTGCACTCTTTGACTGAATACAAGACTTAAAAGTAGGGAGAGTTATATAATAATAATAATAATAATAATAATAATAATAACAATAACAACAACAACAGCAACAACAACAACAACAACAACAATAATAATAATAATAATAATAACAATAATAAATAATGTATGCCTTTTTTAAACAAAGTTAGAATGCACTGTACAATACCAAATTAAAAAATAAACATTGGCAAGTCATTGCAGGTTTAAATAAAACAATTTAAAACAACAAACAAACAAATACTACTACTACTACTACTACTACTACTACTAATAATAATAATAATAATAAATACACTTTTGTAGTTATGTAATTATTATTTACAATGTAGTCATGTTATGTTAGCCTATTTGAAATGTAGGAAATGTATATTTCCAATAGCAACACATTTTCAAATAAATGAACAAACAAATAAAAAGCAGGCAAACAGAAACAAAGCGAAGCAGTTGATTCACTTACAGAAAGAAAACACCAAGACTCACTACAGAAGACAAACAAATATGCAAAAAGAAATTATTATGCATGTATGAAAACTCTATTACGCCAATTTAATGCACATAAACTCATTTCAGGCAATTAATCCGAGCATGGTGTGAGAAATGTAATGAGGCAATAACGCCACTGGGTGGAGTCAGGATTCACTAAACAAGCTTAACTTTCCTATTCTCGCCACTTACGTATTATTCACCAGGATTTCTTTTTTGACAGCTGCAGTGTCAGTTTTAAAAAGAGCAACTTTTTTCGTGGCAAATTCATTTTCATTTTAGTTCTGTTCAAGTAGGGAGTAATGTGAAATAATGCCATTAATAAGAATAAACATGTTTGATATTTTTCTTTACATCTTCACAAGTAAAGCATTGTACTACATTCATTTTAAATCTGTGCCAGACTTAGGCCTTGGCCTCCGTCTAAGGGGTCTTTTCTATTGAAACTGCCTGTTCAGGAACAGATGTCACAATAAGTCTTGAATTATCAGTGAACTCGGCAGACCGGGGAAAGCGTCCTTCTTCTGCTGCTGGAACGGCACTGACACGCACCGGAATTCCCCCGCTTTTCGGTTTGAAAGTAAAGGCGGAATATTCTGCAGAGAAACGACAAAGTGCTCAATATATCAGCCTATTGCAGCGCTGGATTAATGCTTTGAAAACCTGACATGGCGCCGTGAATTACAGCACTCGTGAATTTATGCGTCCGCGGTAAAAAGTAAAGATGTGCTTAAAAAATCTTCATTCTGTAAAAAAATATCATAAACTTTTATGACATAAAGGCGTGGGTTCAGTAAAAGCGTTGTAAATCTGTTAGCCCAGTATACTCTATAAAGCAAGAAAAAAATGTCCACCATACCTGGACCATATGTCTGAATTAAAGTGTGCAATGTCCGTAAATAATGTTGTCATTGTTATTTATGATTTCTGCATCGGAAATAGACAGCCTACCCTCTGATGCAGTCTCTTCATGGTTCAGACTGCAACCGAGGAAAAATAATAATCACCCAAATATGCAGTTATTTTTAAAAGCCGATATGGAATTCTTATTTGAGCAAATACAGTGTATGATGTGTTAATAACTGTTAGAGAATAGGCTACACAAACATAAATAACATAAATAAAAACAAATTGTAGAAAATAACAATAATACTAGGCAAAACCTTTATCATTTAAGCTAAGACTTGTTTAATTGAATTTGAACAGTACTTTACACAGTATGAATAAACCTTACAAGTGATCATCAGGGCCAATTAAACTACACTACCGCAGTTGCTATTGATTCTACTAACATTACTTAGAGGCAGTGAACGTTACTGAACAACAGCCCACGTAACCTAAACTACTGTACTAAATATTGTAGGCTATTTAATTACATAGGCCTACATGGTTCAGACAAATTGTTAATAGGTAATCTGATTAATGACTTGGCGAAATGTATCACGCAGAAGACAAAATAAACAAATAAATGTTATGTTAATACATTTGTAAAAATTTTTTTTTTAATAACGCTTTTCATTTTTAATAATTGCTTTTCATTAAAACTTGCCAGAAGAACCACCAAAGAAGACAAACCTTGTATTCAGGACATACACAGTGTGTTCATAATCATGTTTTCTTTTTCCTTTTGAACTTTCATTTTCAACTCAACTCATTTTCAACTCTCAACATCTCATTTTAAATCTTATATTTTGATGATTAGACATGCACAGTAATTCAGTGAATATAGCTTTTATTTCTATTCAGGCTATCAGCTCTGTGTTGAACAATGATTCCCCCATATCCTGGGAGCTCAGTACAGGCTGATGTGGTGATACTCAGATGGTTTTGTGATAGACAAGGACATTATATATCTCTAGATCTAGATCTCTACTAACATCTCCTATATTACTGCTCTTATACAAAAACAGCACAGACACACACACACACACACACACACACACACAGAAATATTACACATTCTGTCACACATGTACACTACACACTGCTTTCAGATGCACACACACACACACACACACACACACACACACACACATACTTAGGGGTTCCCCATCCTTACCTGCTCCTGGGGAACCCCCTGGCCTACCGGGCAGTTCAAAGGCGTGTGTGGGCAGTCCTGTGTGTGTGTGTTGGGGTTAAGTTAAGAGAGCCCCCCCACCACACACACACACACCGGGGACATAATGGCCAGGGCACACACACCTGACAAGTGATGGCAGCAGCAGAGCCTACAGCACCTAGATCCCTTAATCAGCATAAACAAGAGCCATAATGCCAGACTTAGACTCCAAAGGATGCTAGTGATGCGGCCCAGCCTCAGAAGATCTCACCTTAAAGCCCTGTTTGAACCCTCAGATATGTCAATGGTGTGTGTCAGCTCCCAGTCAAATAGGGACGTCATCATAATAATTTATGCTCCTCAGAAGTCTAAGTGCTGGGTTTGCTTGTTCTGAATAGAGAGCTGTTTTATTTTTGTGTTCGATAGAGGCATATGTTTATGTACAAACCACTCAGAATAACTGATGTGGCTGCGAAATTATAATGCCGAGTATAGTCACTAGGACACTCACTGTCTGTGAAATCACAGCAAAACAAAGGGGGATATTGTGGCACGATGACAAAAAGTATGTTTAGCTACCTTTTGTGTTATACATTTAGACCATTTTGGTGTAGGTAAAAATATAATGAGGTAGGTAAAAATATATTATTAACATAATAATTATTAATATTTATTTTCAAAAAAGTATTTAAAATCTGTCCAGAGACAGTTGTTTCCACATTCCATTATTTTCTCTATGCCTGGCCACAGTGGTGGATCCTGAACAATTTCTTAGCGGGGACAATTTTCCTGATAATGACCAACAGTGCTGTAATGGAGCCTAAACACACATAAACACCATTTACATACAAAAGAACATTTACTCTCCTTTTTGCACTACTGTTGGGCATATGATTTGTTTACCTACTGTGTTAACACATACACATATATGGTTTATCCATCTTTCTTTTTACCAGTACACCACTAATGACCAAGGTGACCAATTCAATAGGTGCCAATAGGTAGCAAGACAATATCTATTGCCATTGCCACCTATTAAATGGCTTACCTTCTCTTAATTTGTGTTTTGCTGGTTAACCCATTGCAATACCTCTTCTGTCCACTAGGCACTCAATAGAAAGAGTTCAGCTACACACATTACAGATGCTATGGAGGAAAGATGTCCATGAGCATTGAAAAAACTGTTTGGCTTCAAAATTAAAAAGGGGGCAACAATCTACAACAACAGAATTTATTAACTGATGTCGAAAGTATTGACTTACAAAACGTAATCAGTTATTACAGAAAACTTGCATGGTCCAAGTAACAAGCAGTGTGAATCAAAAACTGACATTGGTCTGCCGTGTAGCCTTAAAGGTAGAAGAGTACTAGGCAGAGCTACAAAAACAGTTAGCAGCTACTAAGAGAATGCAGTGAGAGTGTGTATTTTTTTATCACAGCCTGCTAGCCAACGTTTTGCATTCATATCACATAGCACGTAGAACAGATCAGCTGTCTAGAACACTTGTAACCACTTTAGCAGTGATAGAATTGCATAGAAAACCCTTTTCCTTGTTTGTTGCGTCCCCCAAATTGTCCTTAAGACCAAGATGCCCCTGGTTTCACATCTACATCAAAGAAACTTACAGTATCATGTTTGAGCACAACTTCAGTCTAGTGTGACCGACACACTTAGTGATCAGAGGGCAGGAACTTCACATGGGTGTGTGTGTGCGTATGTGTGTGTGTGCAATAAACAGCCCTGGCTTTGGGAACAGTTACTGTCATCAGATTACCATGCTCTGATGGCAGATCCAGGCTTTATCTTTTGCAAATAACTGTGAAATAGCTTGGCACAAAGTGCACACACTCAGTAAGCTTTAGATAAGACAGCGGGTGTGTGTTGGTTAGCACAGTGGACCTAGCTGGCTTTATATAAGACGGCGCGTGTGTGTTGGTTAGCTTAGCAAGCCCTGACTGGGCCGGTGGACTGGCCGTGTCTGCGGCAGGAATCTGGTGGGTTCTGTGGGTTAGGGGCTCTAAGCACACTTGAGCCAGTTTAGAACAGGACCCGGGCCTCTCCAATGTGCAACGAGTGTCTCACACATCCAAGGTGGCGGCTTGGTGTAATCAGAGTCTCACAAGTCACTCTGGGGGGTGGAAGTAGGATGACAGAGAGAGAGAGAGAGAGAGAGATCGAAAGAGGAAGGAGGAGAGAGAGAGGGAGAGAGAATGCAAGAGAGAGATAGAAAGATAAAGGGAGAGAGGGGAAAAGATGAATGTAAGGAGAGAGATAAGAAGGAGACGAAAAAGAGAGAGTTAGAAAAAGAGAAAAGAATTGGGAGAGAGAAGGGAGGACTGAGAGGGAATAATAGGGGGAAGAGGGAGGTAGGAGCAGTGGTTAATATTGTATGAACATGACACACACACACACACACACACACACACACACACACACACACACACACACACTTTGATTTATAGGCCAACCATGATTACATCAGGAGAGCATTTGCTTTGCTTTGCTTTTTTAAAGTCAGCAATGTGCTAGTGCAAACACAACTAACAGAATACAGTGATGGCAGTGTTATGGGCAAGGAGATGAAAAGTGTGTGTACTTGTGTTCTTACATGGAGTTCTTATTTTTCAATGTGAAAACACTTTGTAAACGGTGTTACATTACAGATTTTAATGCATCTATATGGTAAAGTCTGTGCTTTTTCAAGGGGCTATGAAAATAATTTGGCTGTAACCTTTGCTACAACCAGGTAATGATAAACAAGTTGTTTTAGAATTAAATGTTTGAACACACTTTAACACTTCAGGTCATCCTAATGTGCAAAATCCACTTGTTACATATGGGCCTTAGTGGAAACATTTTAGTGACAGAAACTATACAACTGTATTTGTTACAGTAAAACAGTAAAATAATCATCATAAAGATAAAATCTTTTGGAAGAATTAAGCAATACATTTTACCCATTTTTTTCCCCAATTAAACTAATTAAGATTATGGTGTGTCAATACTTTGGAAATTGTAAGATTTTTAGAAACTGGTGGAAATAAATTAAATTAAATCCGTTTTTTTTTTTTTGTTAAACAGTAATACAACCAGACCTCCACTTTCATGTATTTTTTAGAACAGATGTATGGATATGTATGAAACTAATCTTTATTTTATGTTGCAAAATGCAAACGAGAACTTTGCAGGCTGACCAATGCTGTGTCTTTTTTGTTGGTAAATATTCTGATTATTGAGAAAATAATTGTCATAGAGCTGTATAAATGTTTTCCTTCTTCACAACTCCCGAAACTACTGTGGAATCCTGCAAGTGTCCCATCTGAGTAGCCTGGGCCCACTCATACTGCCTGTGACACTACACTGAATTTTGCGTTCAAGTCAGTGTGGCCAAGCTGCCTATTCTTAGCTGTTCCTTTGCCCGAAAAATCGGGCACCAATGAAAAACGAACACTACACATTCAGCATTGGAATCAGTGGTCTGATTGGTTGTAGCTTTGTCCAGTAGTACACAGGGGCATTTGAAAGATGACCATTGATCCTGTCTCTGAGAAGTGTCTATGGGAGGTTTGGCAGTCTAAACTCCATCTACGAGTCAGGCTACCATATGAGTGTATTTGCTGTGAAGTCCCAAGCGTGCTTGCCTTGCCTTCCCTGTGTGTTTGTGCATGTATGTGTGTGTGAAAGTGTAGTTATGTGTGTGTATGTGTGAATGGGCAACGTGTTATTCTCCCCTTGTGCCTTAGCGGGTCATGTCCACATCTCATTCGCTCGCCGGGGTGGCAGGCACAGTTGGCAAAGAAGACATGGCCCTTTCTGTTTAGGCAAGACAAGCAGCACTGTGTCTTGTTTGTTAGTAAATATGCGGATGATCGTGTGAGGAAATACTTGTCATAGAGCTGTATAAAACTTTGCTTCTTTAAAAATTACTGAGCAGGCCACGTCTTATGCGCTTGGCGGGCTGGCAGGTGGCGGGATGTGGACGCTCAGCAGTTTCTCTGTTGGTTCCGCTTGTCCCAGCAAGAGGAAATGAAATGGCACAAAAAAAGAAAGAGGAGGAAGAGGGAAAAAAAAGTCAAAACAAAACCGCGGAGAGGATAAGTAGTGATCCCCCCCTAAGCCTCGTTCAATCGCGCTTAAACGGCACGGCTCTCCTGGCCACCTCCAACGCTCAGCTAAAAAACTCTAAGTCACCGGCTCTGCTAAAAAGCTCCAAGTCACTGACGCTTAATTCTGCTCACTGTCGTGAGGCCTAAAACACCACCGGGGTGCGGCGACAACTTAATACCAGACGCTCCTACTGGGGGTCATGCACCTAGACAACACACACACACACACACACACACACACACCACACACACACACACACACACACACACACACACTCTTTCAGTCACACATCCATGCACATACACACACTCACAAACACACAATTATATGTATATACATATTCACACAAACACATTAATAAATATATAAACACATACTCTCTGTCTCTCTGCCTCGCTCTGTGTCACACGCACCCACACCCACATACACACATACTCACACACCCACAAACACACCATTATATGTAATTATATGTTAATACACGTATTAACACAAACACACAATTATTAATATATAGAAAAACACAATCCCTGTCCCTCACTTACATGCACACATACACACACTCACACACACACACACACACACACACAGTCAGGCTCTGGCTCCCACACTCACTTTTGCTCCCCATTTTGCTCACCCCATTCT
>CM059280.1:28226879-28234379 GCA_030347295.1 Setipinna tenuifilis
GTGGACTGTTTGGTTATGTCCAACACACATCCACACACACACACACACACACACACACACACACACACACACACACACATATATATATTATGTGACCAGTTTGCTGAGATTGAAATGGCAGGTGTGGTTTGTGTGGGGCTGTGGGGAAAACTCCCTTTTGGGGCTCCAGTTTCAGGGGTAGTAAAAACACAGCTGCTACCCGGGCCCTCTGCACTCATCTCAGCCCTCTATCCCTCCTTCCCTCTTTCACTCCTTCTTTTTCTAGCTCTCTCTCACTCTCTCTCTCCTTCTTTTTCTCTCTCCTTATTTCTCCCTGTCTCCATCTTTTGTTCTATTTTCTTCTGTCCTTCTCTTACTCTCTCCTTTTTTGCGTTCTCACCTTCTCACTGTTTCACCCCCTACCCCCTCTCTCGATGCCTCTCTTTGCTTTCTATCTCTTTCTCACTTCCTATCTTTCATTGTGTTCTCTCTCTCTCTCTCTCTCCCTATCTTTTATTGTGTCATCTCTCACTTTCTCCCAGTGTTGTCTTTCTCTGCCTCTTTCTCTGTGTAGATTCAGTTCAGTTCAGGTCAAGTCAGTTCAGTGATCTTTGCTGACATGACTAAATGTTGCAGCAATGCCAAAGCACAACACAGATTAACGAGAGACTTTAACATGATATCTCTCTCTCTGTCTCTCTCTCTATCTCCCTTTCAAACACACACACACACACACACACACACACACACACACACACACACACACACACACACAACACACACCCAGGCAAGGCCAAGGCCTTGTGTGCCAGCCCTGGGCATTCAGTGATGCAACCCTACTCTACTTGTGTGATCGTAACCAATTGTTGTAAAGTAATATGAATGAGAAAGAGGTGTGTGTGTGTGTGGGGGGGGCATTTGACACTGACACACACACACACAAACACACACCCATGTACACACATATGCCTACATTCACACACACATGTGCACACTGGCATGCATGCACTGGCGTGTACACACACACACACACACACACACACACACAAAGCAGCATCTCCTGCAAACTATTACTCACCCCAGAGGCCGGCCTGCCTCATCAGCCCCTTGGAACACACATGACGTCACACACTTCAGCAGGCAGCCACACTGATAGCAGCTCCAGAGCTATAAAGCATGAGATTAATGTGTGTATATGCAGACACACACACACACACACACACACACACACACACACACACACACACACAGACATTCATGCATGCATGCATCTTCACACATGAATGCATGCGCACACACACAGTACATGCATACAAAAAATCCCATGCATGCAATGTCTAAGCAGATACACAAACACACTCGCACAAGGATAGAGAGAGAGACAGAGATTAAACATAAGATTAATACACTCTCTGTAAGTCCAGTATGACATTTTCCAGTGGCAAACCTCTGTTTGTTCATACACCAATAAATCAGTGGCTGTTTTAAACTTCATATTCTCTCTGTTGGAAATGGATGCAGTGCTGAAGACCAGGAACTCAAGTGTAGGGAGACCATGCATTTTAATACCTCTGTCTAAATTCTTTTATCACACACACACACACACATACACACACACACACACACACACACAGGCGCTGAAAACATGCTCCAATATTTATAGCTGACTATGTCTTGGCCTAAACAAATGTGGTGTGAAGTCATGGATGACCTAGCTCTCCTTTCCTCATCCTCTTATCCTCTGAACGAGTGTGTGTGTGTGTGTGTGTGTGTGTGTGTGTGCGTGCGTGCGTGCGTGCCTGTCTATGTGTGTCTGCATGGGCCTGTGTATGTCTATTTTGTGCTGTACATGTGCATATGTGTATGTTAATACACATGTCTTTGTGTGATTGTGTGTGTGTGTGTGTGTGTGTGTGTGTGTGTGTGTGTGTGTGTGTGTGTGTGTGAGTCAACTGCCTGACACTGAAGGCAATGTGTGTGGGAGGGTGTATGAGGGGGCTTTTTGCGTTCTGTAAAATTGTCTCATCCTCGGCGCCAGCCTTCAACATGGCCACACAAATTACCCTCCAGCACTGCCAAACTCTCCCCCATCCCACCTCCTCCTCTTCTCCTCTCCTCATTCTCTCTTCTACTCTCCTCCCTCGCTCATCTTGTCCTCCCTCTCTTGCTTCTCCCCTCTTGTCCTCCCTCTGTTCCTCTCCTCTTGACCCCCCTCTCTCTTCTCCACTCTTCTTCTATCATTTGTTCTTCCTCTTATTTTGTTCTCTTCTCTTGTCCTCCCTCTTTCTTCTCTTCCCATTTTACCTTCCCCCCATCTCTTTTCCTCTCTTCTTTCCTCCCTCTCCCTTCTTTTCTCCTCCATGTGTCCCTCATGTGTCTCCTCCATCTCTTTATTCTTCTATTCCCTCTTTCCTCTCATCCTCCATTTCTCTTCTACTCTCTTTCTCCACTTGTCCTCCCTCTATCTCTTCTCCTCTCCACCCTGTATCATCCTCCCTCTCTCTTCCCTTTTAATCTATACTCTTATCCTCTCTTCTCCTCTTCTCTAATATCCTCCTTTTGTATTTCTGACCTCTTTGTCTCCTTTATTTATTACTTTTTCTACCATCTCTCCCATCCGCACACGCACACACACACACGCGCGCGCACACACACACACACACACACACACACACACACACACACACACACACACACACACACACACACACAGTTTTTGTAAGTGTGGTCATGTACATGTTTTTGATAAACACAATGAAGTTAATTTAATATGCTTATAACCACATCTTTTTTAAAGAATGTTTAATATAATTCTATATATATATTCTAGAATCGAATCGTATATCTTCTATGAATCGAAAAGGCCAGTACTCTCAGTCCATGAGAAGACATCTCTAACCTGTAATTATATTCTGACCAGAAGTAGCCATTCACAAGCATATTTACTTCCTTCAGCATTATTTCCCAAACCTTCAATTATTTCACTAACCACAGCACACAGGGCTCTATGGCAAATGCATATATGTCAGAGAGCAGTGCTGATGTACTGGGCTACATGTCCATGAAACCTGAGTTGCACTTTCACATGCATGCATTGCATTGCGCAATGATGAAAAATGAAAAATGATGTCATCATTGCAGCATGCATTAGCTTTTATTAGCTTTATGCACCACCAAAATAAGTTACCATGACATACCATGTGTAAAAGGGAATGCCTGTTACTGTAAGTTCCAAATTTGTGATCCTCTGAGACATTCTTTTACGGTTTCGGGGATGATACTTCTGTTCTTCGATGTTGTCCCACAATGATGGACCAAGCTACCAGCTGATATGACAGTAGGGTCACCACTCTCTACCTTCAAGAAGCAGCTGAAGACCTTGTCATCCTATCAACACTAACCACTGCCAACCGGCACTGTCCTGTGCACTCTCAGAAAAGAAGGTACACAATTGTCACACCAGCAGTACGCTCAAAGACACATACAGTAATTGTACCTTTTAACCACTGTTTTACGAGTAGATTGAGCTGAATAGTTACACATCGGTACCTTAAGGCTCCAAATGATAGCCTTTTTATCCCTACACTCTTAGAAATAATGGGACAGTAGGGGTACAAATCTGTGCCTTTGAGGGTACTGCTGGTGTGACGAGTAAAAGTACTATTCTGTACCTTCTTTTCTGAGAGTGTACTTTGTTATGCTTTTGCTCTGCATATCTGAAACTTGATTTGTGTGCTCTATTATAACTGGCTTTGGATAAAAGTGTCCAATAGTGTGATGTAATGTAACCTAACAGAACTCCTGTTTTGAATGTTTCTATAAGGCCTGGCTTAGCTCCGTGCAGTGAAGTGGATGGTATACATTTCACCACAGTCACTTTGAAGGTCTATGAATGGGAACATACCATAGTAGTTGTAGAAAGGGTGATTGTAAGCACACACAAGCACAGTTTTGAGTTCATTTGTCACATTTATGTTATTGCTGTGGATAAGTAAACCTAATATGGGACTTTGTGAAAGGCAATAGACCAAGTACAGGGTACAGTATTACCCTGTTAATGGTGGCATCCCTTCTCTCCCCAATTGTTTGTGAAGGGACATCTCCCATATATGTGGGAGTCAGTTAGAGTCAGCGCCACTGCGTACCCAGTGGTTAGACTTTATTATTAATAACTTGACAAAAACACTTGAAACATTATAATTCCTTACACGTGAGGCTATCGGTAAAAAGAGAAATGGAAGGTGTAGCCTTGAGGTAATTAAACAGTAGCGTTATCTGAAGGTCTACGACAGTCCGAGCTGTCAAGAGTTGGGGTTAACAAAACAACTACAGTAGCATCCTTGCCAGTGTGAAACGTCTTGCACGTTGCGTAACGCTGGGTACATCGGCTCCATCAACTCCTTCAGTTTCACTCTATTATGTCTCACTCGAATTGTTAGGGCTGTACTGATGCCATAGTAGCTTATTCATATAAAACAAACGTACAAAGACAATCTATTTGTAAACACTTCGTCATTGGAAATAAACTCCAGTGCACTCTATAAATTAAATTATTTACAGTGAAAAGGGGCATAATAGGGCCCTTTTTAAAGTACATGTGAGGTTGATCCCAGCTTTACAAGTACAGTAGACTTAACATGGTTACTAGCACAATTGATGCTCGTTTAAGTGAATAGGTTGAGTGAATGAGTGAGAGGGTGTTCTAACTAGAGCTGGGTATCAATACAGATTTCCTGAATCAATGTTATTCCAATACCCAAGGTCATGATACAATACAATTCTCGATCCAATAGGATTCAATACAATGTCGCTATTTTTTTAGTTAATATTTTTTTTTATTTCTTACTATCAGTGCCAGTTTTGCTTGTTTATGAAATGACTGAGTATCGAATAAGCCTCTGCTTACCCATGTTTAGCCAGACAATGTTCATATATATATAAATAATGACACCTGCATATACCGAAAGAGACCTATTATTAAAGTAACTTTCATTTTTTGAACTCAGCTCTAGTTCTAATTGGCTGGGTGTTTCCTGGTGATTTCTTGTGATGGAGCACAAAAACGCCACCAAGATTCCCAGCATTTCCAGTCAGCACTCTACTGTGTTCCTGATGTCACCAACATTCACAGTGCCCAGAACAAGGCCTTACCAGTGTTTAGCCGCTGTCTGAAGCATGTGTATAGAATCCCACTAAAGCCAGACATGAACGACAACAGGTCACAGAACAGCAGAGTACCAGCAGCACAAATTACCTTTGGTTCCCAGCAGTGCTGCTGTGGTATGTAATGGACTCATCATAGAGCTTGAAGAGGACTTATTGTCAGACTTATACTGCTCTGACACAACTACACACACACAAATGCACACACCTTCACACACACACATACACGCACACACATAGAGATCTGCACATCAGTGCCTACACAGTCATGAGAGGTACACCAATAAGTGCATAAAAGCTAAACCAGACCTGTACTTTCTTGAAATCTATTTGAAAGTCCTGATGTGTTGATGTGCCATCATTAAATATTTAAAACCGCCCTCAGGGATGAGGCATTAAGCAAGCCCCATAACATCAGCGCTCTTATAAACATTTATCTTGAAGTAGCCAGAGCATGAACCTGGGTAAGGAATGTTTGGAGAGCGCTAACTCTGGCTTTTTCCAATAATAATTATGGGATGTTAATAAAGCATTAAAGCTTCTTATAAATGATTTAGTCATTTACAAGAGATGAGCTGGAAGCCAAACACATGTATGGGAAATGGGAAAGATGGAGTATGTGTGCAGTGTGTGTGTGGAGGGGGGTGCTCTGAGTGGGTGGTCTGATGAGCTGTGTGTGTGTATGTGTATAAGTGAGAATTAATGAGAATTGCTGTCACACTCCAACAACAGACAGGCTTTGTCAACATGACTAATAAACTCTAAGTGAGTCAGTGCAGTAGAAAGACAGACAGAGGGCTTGACTGTATCATTTTGAAAAATGTCTTTAAAATGAGCCACACTTATCTAAGTTTGTCTGGATATAGCAAACGGTTCCTCACAATCATCCAATAATAGATGACATCCCAACAACATTTATCATTACCCATAATTCTTAGCTGCAGATTAGGAGAGTGGCCTCTCTCTTAGGTGGGAGTGTGTGTGTGTGTGTGTGTCCAAGATGCAATGTTGTCTTCTTGGCTCTTATCAATTTCACCAGCAATTTCTTCATAGACCAGTCAAATGTGTGTGTGTGTGTGTGTGTGTGTGTGTGTGTGTGTGTGTGTGTGTGTGTGTGTGTGTCTGTGTGTTTGTGTGTTTGTGTGTCTGTGTCTGACTTCAGTATTCATTGCAATAATCCTTTCAGCACTCTTAACCAGCCAGGCAGGAGACGATGTGTTCTAATGAAGTGGCTGGAGATGCTGTTGTGAGGTGAAGATGGTCTCACTTCTGAGCTGATGTACTCCTGCTAAGGAACTTCCAACCTGCTGGCACAAAAGAAAGTGTTGATATGATGACACATTCTCTTTCCCTTTCTCTCTTAAAGGAGAAATTTGGTGTACAGTAAAAATAGGTATATTAAAACATGGTAACGAGTTGGTATGTTTGCTCAAGAGCAAAACTACAGTACGCTAGCCTGTTGCATTCTGAACTTTATTATTTTTATCGTTTTCATCGAAAAGGCTAACCATGCTAGTGATCAGGGAACAGAGGAAGCTTAAAGACATTGCTATTTTTAAATCATAAAAAAGCTCAAAGTAGCTCCACACTACCTTGGTAGTATAACAAGGAGCCTGACATTTAAAATGAGGCAAGAGTTGTGTATAGTAAAGAAATATGCAGATGAGTAAGTGAACACATGCAAGTGTGTGTGCGTGCATGCGTGAGTGTGCGTGTGTGTGTATGTTTGTGTGTGTGTGTGTATGTGTGTGTGTGTGTGTGTGTGTGTGTGTGTGTGTGTGTGTGTGTGTGTGTGTGCATGTGTGTGTGCATGTGTGGGAGTGTGTGTATGGAGAGCAAATTAAATGCAAAGTTGTTTGAGATTCAGATAATCCCCCTTGATTAGTCCAACACTTATAAGGGGAGAAGAGGAGAGAGAGACAGAAAAACAGAGATAGAGATAGAGAGAAAGACAGAGAGAGAGAGAAAGAGATAGAGAGAGAAAGAGAAAGAGAGAGAGAATAATATAGAGTGAAAACAAAAGACAGCGATGAGACCAGTGTCTTTCAAGCCCAACAGACTCCCCAGAGCTGGCTCTCCTCCTATGACCTAAGATGTGTGTGTGTGTGTGTGTTTGTTTGTATTTGTTTGTGTGTACTTGTATGAGTGTGTGTGTGAGATTATGTGCCAGTGTGTGAAACAGATAGAGAGACAGAATGCATATGTGTAAGTGTGTGAAATACCACAACAGTGTGTGTATGTGCGTGTATGTGCATGGGCGTGCATGTGTGTGTGCATGCATGTGCGCGTGCCTGCACCCACATGTGTGTGTGTTTCTTTGGTGGGGTTTAGTAAGGGCGTTTATGAGTTCTTGTGTGT
>CM059280.1:28239379-28241879 GCA_030347295.1 Setipinna tenuifilis
ATTGTACACATCTGGAGCCTTTTTACAGTGCACCGCTAGCACCCTGTGGGGCACTTCCAACCCTTCCCTGGTCTAAAATCCACCTTTAGCATGGCCCACCTCCTGGGCCATTACTCAGGGCGAGTGTAGAACGCTCCTTCTGGACTTGTTTCCAGATAGAAGGAAAGTGGGGGGGGTGAGAAAGAAAAAGAAAGAGAGAGAAAGAGTGAGGGCAAGAAGGAAAGAGAGAGGGAGGCACACAGGGATGGTGTTATTCCAGTTTTGTCTTTTCTTTCTCAGGCCTACCATTATAGGCTTCCCTTATCTCAATGAGGCAGCCTGCCAGAGGTAGAATAAATAACATAAAACAGCCTCCAGCCTGGAAGAGACAGCTGTAAATACGTACAGTTGGATCTGTGAACACACACACACACCACACACACACACACACCACACAAACTATAGCGTCAGCCCCAGCTCTCCTCTGATGAGTTGTATATGGTTATAAATTAAAAGTGGTTTTCCGGTTGTCATTTTGGACACAAGATGGAGGGAGAAGGAAAACAAAGAATAGAGAAGTACAGAAAGACAGAACAAAAGAAAGAGAGAAACAATGTGAGAGAGGAAGACAATGGAAGAGAGAATAAGGGGCAGTCCGTTCCTCAAACAGATTGCAATTTATTCCTCTGCAGTTTGTCTGTCAGGTCTCCCCCTGACAACATAATCCTGCTAATCCCAGCCCATCGGCTTGCCTTGTTGGCTCTCATGCAAAAGCGCCCCTGCAAAGCCTGCTACCTGTCAGTCTGTGTGTGTGTGTGTGTGGGTGTGTGTGTGGGTGTGTGGGTGCCTCTGTGTGTGTGTGTGTGATGGGGCCTGCCAGTCTACTGACACCCCATTTTGCAATCCCATCCCCATGCCAGGACACAGACAACACACATTTACACGCAAATACACACACACACACACACACACACACACACACACACACACACACACACACACACATATTCACACACATGCACACACATACACACATGCTAACTCTGCCTAGTATGCAGACGTGTTGGCACATGCATACTTTTGTATATTCATGTGTACAGTGTCACAGGCACACTGATCATTAATTTATACCCACACTCACACGCACACGCACACGCACACGTACACACGCACACACACACACACACACACACACACACACACTACTGATTCTCAGTAGTGTTTGTGCCTTAACCTCTGTGCCCCTTCTCTAGATCCAGTGTAAACTGCCTCTGCTGGACCTGATGACGCCAGTCTGGCTATCACTCTTTCTCTCTCACCCACTCACTTACCCACACACACACACACACACACACACACACACACACACACACACACACACACGCACGCACATACTAGGACATTAACACATGCTCACACATACACACTCTTTCTCACTCACTCTGTATCTCTCTCTCTCACGTACACACACACACACACACACACACACACACACACACGCACATACACGCACACACGCACACACACACACACACACACACACACACACACACACACACACACACAGTAACAGCAACAAAAACATGTTTCACACACATTTGTCTGTCTGTTTCTTAGGCTCTTGCTTTTTCTCACACATTTTTTCTTTTTTCTTTTCTCTCTTTCTCACACACTCTGTTTCTATCGGTGTGTCTCTCCTGTCTTTTACACACACGCACACACACAAACACACACACACACACATGCACAGGCACACACACACACACACACACACACACACACACACACACACACACACACACACACACACACACACACACACACATCCAGAGCCAAGAAGCCAGGAGGTGAGGAGGGGGGCAATGACAGCTCCTAATCCCAGCGAGAGGGAGAGGTGCCAGGGAGGAGTGACCCTGAGTCTGCCTTCCGCACCTGTCTCCCTCCATTAGCGGCTCCACACTGCAACACACAGCAGAGCAGGGGAGAGGAGAGGAGAGAAGAGAAGAGGGGAGCAGGGCAGAGAAGAAGAGAAGAGTAGAGAAGAGAAGAGAAGAGAAGAGAAGAGAAGAGAAGAGAAGAGAAGAGAAGAGAAGAGAGGGGAGGAGAGGAGAAGAGAAGAGAGGAAAGGAGAGGAGGAGAGCAGGGGAGAGGAGAGGAGAGGAGATGAGAGGAGACGAGACGAGAAAAAAGGAGAGGATAGGAGAGGAGTGGAGAGGAGAGGGGAGCAGGGGAGAGGAGAAGAGAGGGGAGGATAGGAAAGGAGTAGAGAGGAGAAGTAATAAGAGGGGAGAAGAGGAGGGGAGCAGAGACAGGAGCAGAAAAGAGTAGAGTAGTGGAGAAGAGAGGAGAGAGATGAGGAGTATGGAGAGGAGGAGGGAGTAAAGAAAAGGAGGTTTGTAAAAAGGAAGACAGGGGACAGGGAAAAAGAGGAAAAGAAAAGAGAAGAGACAGAGAAGAGAGAAGGGAGATGAAGTGAGGAGGAGTAAGTAGAGGAAAGGGAAGGAATGGAGGTAAAGGAGAA
>CM059280.1:28251879-28259379 GCA_030347295.1 Setipinna tenuifilis
CACCTGCTTCATGCTAAGTGATTGTGATTGTGCTGGCGTACAGGGTGGATAGCCCACGCTGCACTTTGGGTGGAATGTTCAGGGGGTATAGACTGTTTCAGTAGAGTTCGATTTATGACGTAATTTGTTCCGGAAAGGTTCACGGTTTTAACGCTTAAGACAAAGATGGTGGATAGTTACTTATACTATATTTTGTGGTAATAACTACTAACAAAAAGGAATAAAGCCTGACTATTTCACAAGTCCTTTGACTGGTGTTAGCCATTTAGCAGCTAGTTTTAGCTCATTGTTGACTCAGTTTCAAATGTATGGTGTACCTATAGCAACCAGCCAACAGGCAGAAGCAGCTTTGTGCACTGCTGAATTAAAGTACATTTTCTCTGGTGTGGTCAGAAGGGCTTGGAGATTATGTGAACAGGTCCAAAAGTTTCATCCAAGACACTGAAAAATACAATATTAACATTTAAGTGTTGAGCTGCTCAGCAGAGGTCTGTGCGTAATGAGTGCTTTTCCAGTTTGTCAGTTATATCACTAAAAGACATCCATTGCCATTCAGCTGCCTACTCTACTGCTAAACATAAAGGACATTTATTAGCATGCAGGCAAGCCTTTCATCTGTCCCAGCATGCTGTTGTAAGTCTTTAAAGGGATTTTTTTCACGCCTCTTTGTCAGTAATTAGTTACTTTTTAACAAAATAAAAGTATATATTGATGATGAAATGCTCATTAGAGGAGTGTGTTCTTAAGTTTTGCGGTTTTGTGCTGTAGGGGAGTGTTTGATGTTAATCCAGTCAAACGTGTTGCTGCAGTTTCACACTTAATAGTTCAACTGCCAGAGCAAGGCACGGAATCCTCCACCACCGTACACGGTTTACCTTTTATTCCTGACATGCACATTCACACGTGATCATTTCTGCATTTCTCAAAGCAAATTTGTCTTTACTACTGATAGATGAACTTCCCTAGACCAAGAAACACACACACACACACACACACACACACACACACATACACACAATCAGAGGGAGAGACAGACAGCGAGTGATGTATTGAGACATTCAAGCTGAAGAGGGGAGAGGAGAGTGGGACTGAGAGAGGAGGAGGAGGAGCAGAGGAGAGGAGACTGAGGAAAGTAGAGGAGGAGGAGGAGGGAGGGGAGGAGGAGAGGAGGAGGTGCAAATGAGAAGCACATGTGTTCAGTGCCCAATCCAGCAGCTCTGACAGACAGGGCCATAACTCAGACTGACCACAAACAGCCCACAGCAAAGCCTCACCACACAAAGGCCCTTGTCACACACACACACACACACACACACACACACACACACACACACACACACACACACACACACACACACACACACACAAACACACAGACAGATACATATGGTATACACACATGCAACACATACTCGAACTCACACATAGATAGATACACACTCTCAAAGACAGAAACACACACACACACACACACACACACACACACACATACGGTATACACACATGCAACTTATACTCCCACTTGCACATAGATAGACACACACTCTCACAGACAGAAAAACACACACACACACACAAACACACATAACACACACAGATACATACGCACACATGCACACATGCAACACATACTCAGACTTGCACATAGACACACTCTCACAGACAAAACACACACACACACACACATGCTACAAAAATTGCAAGAAAGAGGCAATTACATTGGGAGAGAGACAGACCATCATAACACTTATAAGTCATAGCCTTTTCTACAGGAAAATTGCAAAAGAACGTCAAGGTGTCAGTTTTCTTCACCATCAAAAGGCACTCAAAAACTGGGGGAAACTGACAGGAAGTGGTCTGGCAGACCCAAAACCAAAACTGAATCAGAGAACACATCTCTAAGAGTTAACAACTTGTGTGATAGGCAGCTCACAGGACAACAACTTCAAGCACATCTTAATAGTGGTTGTAGTAAGCAAGTCTATGAAGAGAAGACTTTGAGTTGCAGGTTTGACAGGACTAGTTGCAGCAAGAAAGCCATTGCTAAGACATTAGAATAAGGCAAAGAGGCTCTCCTAGGCCATGAAACACAGCCATTGGAGTGAGCGCCATCCTGAACCAACATGGCTACCACAGCATTCTGCAATGCCCTGCAATACCCTCTGGTATGCGCCTAGTTGGTCAGGTTCTACAGTAAGAAAATGACCCAAAGCACTAGTTCAAACTATGCCAAAACTACCTCAGGAAAAAAGAACAATATATATATATATATATATATACACACCCACACTTGTACACACAGACACACATATACACACACACAAGGATCTACATCTACATCCACAAATGTTCTTCTTGTAACACAAATTCTCTGTAGTACACTACCGGTCAAAAGTTTTAGAACACCACACTTTTTCCAGTTTTTTACTGAAAATTCAGTTTATTGTGTCATTGCACTCTAAAAATGAAAGCAGGACAAATAAGCAATTTAAGTTGAAAAAAAAAATCATGAAATCAATTTATAAACCAAAATGTATTCTAAACTTTTGACTTATCAAAGTAGCCACCTGAGCATACTCGTGGCATTCTTTCTGCAAGGGAAATCAAATATTCCTCAGAAAGTTCTTCCAAAGTTTGTTGCAGAAGTTCCCATAAATGTGTGGCACTTGTAGGTTGCTTGACTTTCACTCTTCTGTCCAGTTCTTCCCAAACCAGCTCAATGGGGTTTAAGTCTGGAGATTGTGCTGGCCACTCCATGTTTTCAAGCTTACCATCTTGTTGTTTTTTCCTGAGGTAGTTTTGGCATAGTTTGGACTAGTGTTTTGGGTCATTTTCTTGTTGTACGATGAACCTCTGACCAACTAGGGGCATACCAGAGGGTATTGCATGGCACTGCAGAATGCTGTGGTAGCCATGTTGGTTGCTTGAAGTTGTTGTCCTGTGAGCTGCCTATCACACAATTTGTTAACTCTTAGAGACATGTTCTCTGATTCAGTTGTGGCTTTGGGTCTGTCAGACCACTTCCTGTCAGTTTCCCCCAGTTTTTGAGTGCCTTTTGATGGTGAAGAAAACTGTACTCACTGACATGTTGACTTTCTTTTGCAATTGTCCTGTAGGAAAGACTAACACTTTTAAGTGTTTGTAGCATTACACTACTTTCTGCAGTGCAGTACTGTTCACCTAATGCTCCTGAGGGACTGGTACCACAGTGTGTGTTTCAACACTGCTTTTATACCAACATTGCATGTTGTAAGTAATCAAGAAAAGTTGGAGCACCTATAGGAATTAGTAGCACTAGCTGTCAAGGCTGATTTAACCTTCATTGCTGCTGATCAGGTAACCAACTTTGTGTTCCCTGAAAAAGGCCTTTTCTGTATAATTCTGAAATGTACACTATTTTTCGGTTTTAGGTAACCAATTTTTTTTTTTACCTCTGGCTGTTCAGTACTTACCTTTGTACCATTTCAGGGTATTCATTGAACTTTCACTACTTGAATTGCAATAAATAACTAGAAAAATTAGGGTGTTCTAAAACTTTTGACCGGTAGTGTATTTCTGCAGCTTGGAAACAGACAGGTGTGTACAGACTTTTGTATGTGTGTGTGTGTATCTTTGAGTGTGTGTGTGTGTGTGCGTGCATGCGTGTGTGTGTCTTTGAGTGTATGTGTGTGTGTGTGTGTGTGTCTTTGAGTGTGTGTGTGTAATACCTGTGAGTGCCATCTCTGGGTTGATCTGTGAAGAGGTTGAGTGGACACACATACGGATGGCTGCAGACACCATGAATCAGGGTGGCTGACACGACAAGCCCACATGGTATTTTAAAAGGTACATACATAACAGGCACCTTTCATACACACACACACACACACACACACACACACACACACACACACACACACACACACACACACACTCATTTCTGTCTCCATGTTCCACCTGACATATTACTCGTTCCCCCTTGTCTCTGGGCCTAGTTCTCAATCTCTCCCTTATACTTAATCACAACCCTTCTCTACCCCACTTCTCTTTCTCTCTCTGTACCCCTCTTTATTTCTCTTTCTTCATCTCTTTTTCTGTCTCTTCATCTCCCTTCGTACATCTCCCTTTACTTTTTTCATTCTCTTTCTCTCTTCCCTTTCAGTCTCTGTTTCCCACTTTATTTCTTTCTACATCCCTTTTGTTTTTTATTCCATTTTCTTTACCTATTGCTTCACTTTTCTTCACACACTCTCTCTGTCTCTCTCTCTGTCTCTCTCTTTCTTCCCCCCTCTCTCTCTCTCTCCGTCTCTTCCTCTCTCCATCTCTCATTATGAGTGTGTGTTTATGTCCAAGCGGTGCCTGGAAGAGAGGCCTCGTCACACTCAGTCGTTTCCACCTGATTATATCAGCCTAGAATTTATGGTCATTTACACTGAGGCCCCCAGTGTGTGTGTGTGTGTGTGTGTGTGTGAGTGTGTGTGTGTATGCCTCTGTGCATGTATGAGCCTGTGTTTTCATGTATGTGGGGGAGAGAGACTGATGGTCATTTACACTGAGGCCCCATTTTGTGTGACTGTGTGTGTGTGTGTGTATGTGTGTGTGCATGTATGTGTGTGTGTGACAGACAGGGAGAGTTTGAAGTGGGAGTTACCTCACTGTCAGCTCTGAAACACCAAAGCTGTTTGCAAGAGTGTGTGTATGTGTGTGTCTGTCTGTCTGTCTCTTATGTGTGTGTGTGTGTGTATGCGCATGTGACTGATGTCATCACCTACAGGGAATAAATCGTAGACTGCTTATAAAACATGTCAGTGTAGCCACTTGAGCAGTAATGCCATAATGCAGGTGCCTAATGAAAATACCACACACACACACACACACACACACACACACACACACACACACACACACACACACACACACACACACACACAAACAAACACAAACTCAAGTACACACACAACTCATGTAGCATGTCTATATAATGTGTATGTGCTTTTGTAAAACACAGGTTGTGTATGTTCTAGTATGTGTTGCATGTGTGTGTGTGTGTGTGTGTGTGTCTATGTATGTGTGTTTGTTGTGTGTGTGTGTATGTGTGTCAGGACAGTGCTGTTTCTCACTCATGAGTCCTTATGTAAAGGTGCTTGCCGACTGTCCCAACAAACCCCCGCAAAACACAAAGAGTTGGCTCAGTGTGGACCGTCACTCTGTGTTTGTTTGTCTGTGTTGGATGGTAGCTGGCTGAAAAAGTCACCTTTGTCAGTGTCTGTCTGGGCAGTGAGAAACTGGCAGTTGGTTTACTAAACTTTCTGAAGACTGCCAGCTGCCAGGTCCCAACAACTAACTTGGGCAAGCACTATAGAAAGTAATGCATAGCCTGTGTGTGTGTGTGTGTGTGTCTGTGCTTGTATGAGTGTGTTAGTATGTGAGTGCATGTGTGTATGCATGCATGTGTGTATGGGTGTGTGTGTGTGCATACATGTGTGTGTGTGTGTGTGTGTGTGTGTGTGTGTGTGTGTGTGTCTATGTGTGTGCCTATATGTGTGTGTCTCAGGAGTGGAGTGAGGTGCTGGATTAGTCTCTGTTAGTCTGGATAAGGCCACTAAACCATCAGGAGCTGCTCAGGCTGAGTAGATTTACTCTGGACAACTCTCTACTGATGATGACTCACACACACACACACACTGAATGTACATTCACACTGAATGAGCCCTGATAATCACAGAGAATCCAGATAATCAGGTAGAAATCCTTCTTTTACACACACACACACACATCCTCTCTTTCCACACACCCCTCTTTCTGTTTGTAACACACACACACACACACACAGGTTATGCTGTAATATTTTGCCATATATTAGCAATCTCAAGGAGTATAATTATAATGATTTTCATCTGTTTCATCCAGTAGCGGCTCGGGGGTAGAAAAAAAGGTAGGGCAGATAGGCTGATGATGACCGAGTTTATTACAGTTAATTCATAACATGCACTAAAGAGCGCGTATGCCACTATCTTTTTAAAAAGCAACCTTGATGGGCAAAATGCGCGCACCTACACGCACCTCACCCATGCCTATGCACAAAATAAAGGGAAAGGGAAAAACCGTCACCTCAGAAGAAACGCGAACAGGGGGCAAAATTGGTTTACTGGTGGAAAGTAAATAATCAAAAACATCGTATATCATGCGTGAAGACGCTATTTGCCTGAAATATATGTGTGATTAAGTAAAACTTTTTTAAAAAGTGAAACGTGGTTACTTGTTGGCAAGTACAGGCATGCTTTTGGCAAAATGTCTTATAATTTATATTAATAAAACCAAAGGAAATCTTAAAGTAACATAACTAAAACCCTGCCTTTTGTTAATAATGTACTGTATCACATTCATGCATGATGTGACATTTATTGTCGTTACATGGGCAAAGAACCGTAGCAGTAGAGTAGAGTATCTTGTAATTCCTAAAGGGAAACTAACGTGAGACAAGCAGACTGCAATCAATTAGTTTTGAAAGAATGTGCCTGTTGGTATCAGCATCTTTATTGTGGTTTCGAACACACACAGTGTAGCCCTAATGGAGCTGTGCTGCGATGTTAGCATTCTCTAGCATGGCTAGTTTTATAGCACAACTCAGATGTGACTTGTTAGACTCGTGTTTTTCGCCTTTTCTGAAAAAATGCTTCATGTCACACACACCTACACTGCTCCAAATATCCCCTTGTCCACCCATGACAGAAGAACGAAAGAACAGGCATGAAAAACAGAACATTTTATTTCGTTCGGGACAACCATAGAGCCAAAGCTTTCTATCATACCACGAACATGAAAACATCTGATTAAATGACCTACCCTTGTCCTTCGTTTGCTAAACGATATGTATGTCTGGCTTATAGGGTCCAAGACTTCATATTGGCAATTTAGTTCCTATATTGATTTGCTCGAAAGAGTTCTCCAACAGAAACTCCACACTATTGCAAGCATGTTCGGTTGCCATCATTTAAACTGTACTACTGACTAAGTGACTCGCTGTTCGTGCGCACTAATATAGGCTGACGTGACACTACGCGCTGATGTGTACAGTAGGGCAGAATTAAATCTGCCCCGTGGATGTCTACAAACCCGCGCCTTTTCCTATGGCTTTTTCTGCAGTGTTCTCTGCTTCTGTGCACAGATTTACATAGAATGACGATAGGGAGCAGGGGCAGAGAGATCCTCTGCCCCTCCAGAAATAGAATTCAACATAATAGCAGCTACAATGTGGCGGTAATCGAGACAAGCAAGAAAATCGCCAAACTTTTCTCTTACAAATTCTTAACACGTTCTCGTTCGCACTGCATTTCTAAAACAACATTTTATTTACTATTAATCAATGGATCTAATTTTCTTAGTGGAGGAATCTTTGGGAGGGCTCTGCCCCACCTGTCCACATGAAGCAGCCGCGCCTGGTTTCATCTGTCATTTTGGCTCATTTGGATCACCATCAGTTTGTAATGCTCAAAGTCACTCAGAAATGGGACTAAGATT
>CM059280.1:28266879-28274379 GCA_030347295.1 Setipinna tenuifilis
GAGGAGGACAATGATGTAAATGAATGGGTTAGCGTGGAAGAAAAAGAGAGAAAAATGGGAGAGGGAGAGAGAGATAGGCAAAGAGGTTGTGCTTTTTGAAAGATTGTGCTGGTGTGTGTGTGTGTGTGTGGGTGTGTGTGTGTGTGTGTGTGTGTCTAGAAATTGGGGTATGCTGAGTGAGGGGACAGACAAAGAAAGAGAGAAAGAGAGAAAGGAAAAGAGAGAGAGAGCAAGAGCGAGAGAAAGGAGGACAGCTGAAGGGACTGAAAAGGTGTCCTATGTCATACTTGGGCTGAGCTCAAAACAAACATACTCCACACGTTTGTTTGTACACATGTTATTGTGTGTGTGTGTGTGTGTGTGTGTGTGTGTGTGTGTGTGTGTGTGTGTGTGTGTGTGTGTGTTAGCGTGTGTGTGAGCATGTCTGTGTTTTTGGGTGTGTGAGAGAGCATGTATGTGTGTGTGTGTGTGTGTGTGTGTGTGTGTGTGTGTATGGAGATGAACCCTTGACAAATCACCATGGCCATCCCTCATCAGTGGGGAAGAGGCCAGCTGACTGAAAATCTCACTGATCCCCACCTCAAACACACACACACACACACACACACACACACACACACACACACACACACAAACTGATCCCCGCCCCATTGAGGCAAGCAGCCAGGCAGATGGACAGAGAGCATCTCCAAGAACTCCCAAAAACTTCCTAACAAAATCATTCCTTCTCATGATGTTTCAGCTCAGCACACACACACACACACGCAGGCACACACGCACGCACGCATGCACGCATGCACGCATGCACGCACGCACGCACGCACGCACACATGCACGCACAGATACTACTCCACTACAGTCTGTTATGTGAGTGTGTTGGCTATGTGCGTGTGTGTGTGTGTGTGTGTGTGTGTGTGTGTGTGTGTGTGTGTGTGTGTGAGTGTGTTTAATATTGGGCATATTTCAATAATGGAAGAATGTATGAAATTAAGACAAATGCGCAATAATTAACTGTTAAACCTCTTTCTTTCTCCCCCCTCTCTATTCATTTCTCACAAGCACACACACTGAGAGAGCATGAGACTCCCACACACAGAGGCTAGTGGACAAAGATCAGGGCCTGAAGAAAAGGCAAATACTGCCTAGGCTGCTGCTTTCAGTCCCAAATTTGCTTCTGGTCCACAAATACCTGGACGCACACACACACACACACACACACACACACACACACACAGGCATGTGCACAAATACATGCGTACTATACATAGTGAGACGGTCATGACTATGAATAACTATCTGCTCAGAATGTACCTGTGTATCTGCCAGTGTCATCTCAGGTTCTACTGTATGCACCATGTGAGCCCAGTGTGTGTGTGTGTGTTTGTGTGTGCACAAAGACAGGTATGCTTGTGTGTGTGCATTCAAGCCTGTGTCCTCTAAGTAAAGCTTAGATAAAAATGATAAAAAAGAGAAAAGAGAGGGATGAGCAATGAGAAAGAGATGGAGCAGAGACCCAATATGTCATCATCTCTCTGGCTGCCCTCTGTATATTCTTCCACCTGTCACCTTGTTTTACAAACTGTTTACTACTGAAAGACAAAAACAGACACATGGTTGTTTCATCAAGAACAACCAACACTAACCACCCACCGCTACCCTTCCAACAGACCATAATGACACACAGCGGTCATCACCATGGCAATTGGCTGCTGTTCACTAAAAAATAGTTATATTAAATATATGTATTTATTTATTTATTTTCCTGGTGGAGCACCCGTGTTCCAATGGAATCTTTATTTAATTCCCATTTCTTATTTATTTATTTTTCCCTAGGCTGAGTTACGGCACATCTTGGGCTCATCGATCAAACGGCAGCCCCATTCTGGCCAGCAGGAGCCAGAGCAGCCTGCAGACTTGGTATGCAGACTTGGGCCTTCTGCTCAGAGTTACACATCAGGGCATAAATCACCCCAAAAAGTAAGAGAGAGAGAGAGAGAGAGAGAGAGAGAGAGAGAACACTGCTGAGGAAGTGATCCTTTGATAGGACTGAGCTTCCACTGGTGACATGGTATTTCAGACGTTCAATACTCTTAATCTCGCAGCTTAAGTGTGCTCTGCAGGTCGCTCATAATTACCATCAAAGAAATCAAACGCCATGGCCATCATTATTGCTCTCTGGTCCTGTCACACGGCAATTAAACGTCTTCTGTTCATTAAATCTTTAGCAAACTATTTTGATCAGATTGTTATTTACTGCGCATTGGCTGTCTGGGAGAACCGTCACGAGAGCTTACACTTTTGTAGTTTACTGTTGTAGTTGTCATAAACACTGCTTCTTGAGGGCTTTCTTGTGATCACAAATGCCCGCTCAAATTTTTAATCATCAATCACCAACCCTTTCTTCTCACCCTCTTTCTCGCTCACACACAAGAGCGCGCGCATACATGCACACAAGACGCGACTCGCTAATTAAAAACACTGCGCGAGAACTCTGCATTAAAATGTAAATGAAATTCCACGCGCGTCTTCACGGGCACACAGAGCCGCCGTTAGAAGAACGACAGAGATGGCTGTCACGGCCAACTAGGGACGAGCAGGATAGGAGGAAATATGTCAAAAGCCTGAGACAACGTCTGCACAAACCGGGATTTAGTTCCAGAAAGGAGGAAAAGAGAGCAGAGTAGGCAAAAAGAGGGAGTGACAGACTGGATGTTAATTGTATTGGTATAAATAACCTGTAATTACAAGCAGGCTTTCTGGAGGCCGAGTAGGGATGCGCGCTTGCCCATCCTCCGCTGTTTGACTATCTGCTGAAGATGGCAAAGCCCTCCCGCTTATTTTTCAACGATTAGCCGTACATCAGCTTTAGCACCACAAATCCAGCCGTTTCACATCCAGCATTAAATAGGATGAATATTGATCTGCTAAAGAGGATTTATTTATTTCATGCTCTATCCAAAGATCAACTGCTCCCAGCTTTTGGGGGATCTGCGCAGCTCTTGCGGCGTAAAGCTACTGCACACATGACTTTGGACTTGACATTTTAGGGCTGGAAAGAAACCAAACAGTAAATTCACTGCAATAATCCCAGATAAATGAACTGATCAGTGCGAAAGCTTAGATAGTTAAGTGGCCTACACTTAAGTCCAGAGACGATAAAAACACGGCTTGTGTGAGATCTCTCGTACGGGTGAGCACCCGGCCTCTTTAAATGGCAAGGTATACCAACCTGTGGACACCACACGTGGAGCTGTCCTACACGGATTAACCCTCTCACTCTCGGGCCAGCATCACAGAATACGTCTGGTCCACATCTGCAGGTTATAGACTACTGAACCAATATGCCAACAAAAGTCATAGCTATTTAGAGAGAGGCATAGAATTGCAGCCCAAGACCGAGCACTGTGCTGCGTGATAACGCGTAAAGCAAATCACAAATCTGTTTTGGAAGTATCAAAGTTTCTACTGCCAAAATTGCATTAATAGCACGACAACACAAACTGCGCTGCCAATTTTCCAACGTCAATTACGCGCCTTCTGTTTGCAGGAGAAACGCTGAGCCGCAAAATTACTCCGATTAGTCACAGGAGTCGATTCCACTTCTCCTCATCTCTCCCCTCTCCGTTTTATTGCAGGGAACCAACCGGGGGAAACTGATGTGCGGCGCGGTGTTTGTTGTTTGGCAGACACGCATGGCTGAGATTATTCTGGAGTTACACCAAACATCGGCGTCGGTGCGTTAAAAAGAAATTCTGAGGCGATTTGCAGCAGCTTGTGGAAATTAGCGCGCTTCACAAACATGCCGCCTGAAGCCCAGAAAATCATTGAAAGGGCCAACCTGAGCCGAAACATCCGGACATGACAGAAAGCATTGAAAAAAGGAATTGAAGTATTTTTTTCTTTACACAATAAAAATACCTTCTTCTTCTTCTTCTTCTTCTTCTTATTATTATTATTATTATTATTATTAATGCTGGTGTTGTGATTGTATCAATAACAATAACAATAAAGCATATCATATGTTAATATGTCATATTGTATGTTGTTATTTTTCGTGATATTCGTATTATTTACAATCTGTTTCATGAAACGCGGTAAGATTTTGCTGAAGAATAAGAGGGGGGTTTCCTCCTCAGAAAGAGTGCACTAGCTATGACTACATCTTTCTCAAAATGCATCTTATAGGTTTTCTTTGCATTCCATAGCAATTTAGACCTTGACATTCTCCATTGACTCTCGATGCCACTGAAGGAATATCTGATTAATCTGGACCATCTTGCAATTCGACAAACTAGTCACTCATGTCTCTAGACGTGAATCTCTCAGCAGAAAGGAACTTCCACTTACCACCAGTAGATGGCGCATGTTACCTGCGAGTGGTTTTCAGGCTCTCAAGAAGCGTCTCTCTCCTGCACCATTTCAAGACAGCACTGATTACATGTATGTTCTCCCGGTATTTTCGATGGGCTAGACTTGCATTAAGTCCAATTCCATGAACAATTAAATAAAAAACCACATGCAGAATTTTAGTCGCTATTATAGTATGATGATGTGAACTGGATGGCTGCCAAAGTTGCACGCACATCTTAAAATAAGCTTCACAGTAATGTGTATATTACCGTTTTAGAAGGGTTTTATATTGTTCAATTTTATTCCAAAATATTTTCTGTAATAAAGAGAAAACCAACGACTTCCTGTTGTAATTTAATATCCCATATTAAAATCCGTCTTTAAAATATGCCGCTTGATGCAGTTTTTTAAATCATTGCTTGGTTCATATTCCTCGTGCAGAGCAGCTTGGTACGGAACATTCAAAACGGCTTCCTAGTCACCCACCCATGTCATCAAGTGTCAAAATCAATCCCACAAACTGGCCAAAGCTTGTAAAATAATATGCCTGGCTCTTAAATATCAAATGAAAAAGAAAAAAATGAATTGAAGAACATTTCAAACCACCGAAATACGAATAATAAATAGCAGACTCCTCAAACACAACATCAGATAAAAAATAAATATAACTGGTCGTTTCCTTGTATAAATAAGAAATGCCGCGCATATTACAAGGCTTAAAACTTTTCTACTCCTATTCAAATGTGCAAGCCTATTTTATATGTCTAAAACGGAGGTGTGTCTACAAATAAAACGAAAACATTATTTAGATATGCACCATTTTGGTACTTTATTATTGAGATACCTGAGTTGGATAATTATTTTTGGCTAATGCCAACGGTAGCCTACGTATGGATGATGTCTGTATGGTTTTTACGAATTTATACACATCTGTATGCTTTAGGCTTTATTACTACTCCCAACAAAGGGGAGATAATCCTAAATCTGCTCCTCAAAATAGAGACTGCATTGCCATGACACGGCTCATAGCTTACCTAACCAATCTAATAATGTATTTCGGAGAATGCTCAGTTTACAGAACGCCATTTATGTCTTTAAATAGATAACCTTATTGTCCGGAGATTACTCTTAAAACCACATATCGCGACCCCTACAAGCCAGCGTGGAGACAGTGATATGTGGTGTTAAGATTTACTGCCGAATAATGCGCCCGGGTATTTGTAGGAGCAGCGAGAACAGTGGCCACCGCTATTTGGGGGATGCGCAGACAAGCCCCGACAGTGTCTAGCAAGGCAGTACAAAGGCGGATTGCGCCGTGCGTCAAAACGACGTGATAAACGGGCACTGAGATTTATGGGGTTGGAAACATTTCGATATAGATTTTAAAAAGGTTGGGTCTATTTTTTTTTCTAATTATCCATGCAAAAATTACATCATTTTACAAATAAGTGTATAATATACGCGGTAATTGTTAAGATAGCAGTGTGTGATCGTACTCGCATAATGTAAAATATTAGTCATGAAAACACACACATACACACACACACACACACACACACACACACACACACACACAGACTTTCCCTCTTGTCCCCCTTCAAACAAATAGCATGTGCATTAGGAGATAGAAGGACCATGATCATATATACAGAACTTCTCCTTTGAATTCTCCTTTAAATTATAAAAACAAAAATATATGTATTTAATGTAATATAAATCTGTCAATCTGAGAAGACAATAATAAACAAACAAAAACAACAAATAAAAACATGACATAGATAGATAGATAGATAGATAGATAGATAGATAGATAGATAGATAGATAGATAGATAGATAGATAGATAGATAGATAGATAGATAGATAGATAGATAGATAGATAGGGAAAAGACAAACAACAGAACAATGTAGGACTAGACCTTCAGTAAATGTTTTCTGGGGTGAGGAGCATCAGAAGATATGAGGTTGTTGTAATGTGCAGGTGGCTGGACACACACACACACTCAGACACACACACAGACACACACACACACACACACACACACACACACACATATATAAATATATATATATATATATATATAACAGGACACCAAGGACAAAAGGCACATTTGACACTTAAGGACATGTGGCACACACATGGGACACCTGAGACACAGCAGACACACAGGGCAGAGGACAAAGGACCGAGGCTTTCAGCATCAGAAATCACATTTTTTCACTTTTTTATATGACCGTGTACACATATATGCCTTTAGACGCAAGCTGACTGTCTCTATCTCTGTCTGTCTCTTCCTCTGTCACACACATGCACACAGACACATACACACATACACACATGCATGCGCATGCAGACACACACACACACACACACACACACACACACACACACACACACACACACACACACATATATATATATGCATGTATATGCACACACACACACACACACACACATACGCATACGCAGGCATACAGACAGAGAGAGAGAGAGAGAGAGAGAGAGAGAGAGAGAAAGAGAGAAAAAGAGAGAGTATTAGGCCATGTGTGGTGCAGTAGAAAATGCCTCTAAGCCCTCATATGACTCACCACAGTCCCTTGACAGATGTGCTGAGCTAGTGTGTGTATGTGTGTGTGTGAGAGAGAAAGAGAGAGAGAGAGGTTGAAAGAATGAATGTATACACGTGAATGTAAGGTAAGTAAGTGTGTGTTGCACTTGCATGCCTTTGTGAGTGTGTGAGAGAAATGGAAATAAAATAGTGACTGCATATTGTAAAAAAATAAAACAGTATATCAACATGTATTTATTTTTCATCTCTTTGTCTCTCTCTCTGTCTGTATCGCTCTCTCTTTCTTCCTTTGTGTGTGTGTGCGAGTGTGTGTTGGTGTGTGTGTGTTATTCGGGTGTGTAAAAACATGCTCTTCAGGAAGTTAGTGTTCTGTTTAAACCTGTTTGCTGTCATCTAGTGAAGGGCCAAGATGTCTCCTCTCTCTTTTTTACCTCTCTCTCTCTCTCTCTCTCTCTCTCTCTCTCTCTCTCACACACACACACACACACACACACACACACACACACACACACTGCTGTTCAGGCAGCCAGTGTTACACTTGAAAGGGGATGTAGGCCTCTGTCTGTTCAGACACAGAGGCA
>CM059280.1:28279379-28296879 GCA_030347295.1 Setipinna tenuifilis
TGGTCGGGGCGGCGCTGCCAGAACCCTGGGAGGAGGGAGTCAGGCTCAGCACAGAAACCAGAGGACAAGAACATGTCTGACAGGTACATAAATAAACTATTAACATAAGCCCCTGCAACAGGCAGAATGGCAAGCCTGAAATAAGAGCTGTCTGGCTTTTTCTCAAACTTTTTTGAGGGAAGTGGTTGTCTTCTCTCTCCTTCTCTCTCTCTCTCTGCCTTTTTGTGTGTCATTTTCTCATCATCACTCACAAACTCAAACACTGACAGACACACACACACACACACACACACACACACACACACACACAGATGCTGACAGTGTCCTATTTTGTCTGCCAAACATGCAGTCCCTTTCAGCTGAGTGAAATGTTTTTCTGCCTCCTTCATTCTCTCTCTCTCATTCTCTCTCATTCGCTTTCTCTGTCTCTCTCTCATTCTCTCTCTCTCAATTCAATTTAATTTAAAGTTGCTTCATTAGCATGACTGTTGAAATAGTGTTGCCAAAGCATAAAGAACAAGAGGAAATCTTGTTCATTTGCAAAATAATGTTTGATTATTAAATAAAAAAGTAGTTTAAAGTTTATTTTATGAAGTATACTTTAGTATAAGTGTAAGTATAGAAAGTATACAACAGACCATGTACTTTTAGTGTACTAGAAAGTAATTTAGTACTTATAAAAGTATTATAATTTAGTACTAAAGTATACTAATTTAATACTTTTTTTATATTTAATTGTAACACTTTAAGTTTATAAAAGTATTCTTTAAATATATTTTAAAGTTAATTTTAAGTTTACAAAAGTACACTTAATATACAAGATGTGCACTCATCTATATACTATCAATATACTTGGTATATCCCTCTAGTATACTTAAAGGAGAGAGCTGGTCATTCACTCCCTCCACCCACCTGTCGGTGTCAGGAATTGAACCTGTGACCTTTTGGCTGCAGGTCCAGCTCCTTAGCTGCTAGCCCATGACTGCCACATTCAGTACACTTTTTTTCCACACTACTTTCCTGGTTTACTTGTTGTGATACTTTAAGTTTGCTTGGCATAGTGTTACGACCCGGCTCGTAAGCCGCAACATAAAATGGAGATGGACAACAGAGTATTACAAAAATAAACCAATTTTTAATTATAATAAATAACCCATGTTAAAATCAGGCCAAACTGTGGGGATGAGCACCCACACAAAGTACAACACAACATAAAGAGCATGGTGAGAGCTTCCAGGAGAGAGAGACAGGGAGAGACTGACAGGGGCTTTTATAGCCACACAGACACAGGTGTAACTGATCAGCTGACGGGATCCCAATCACCACCCAAAGGCTGTTGCACTGCCACTGCAAGGCCAGTGGGGGTGCAGAGGGACGTAACAATAGTACTTGTAGCTTACTATTTATATATAGTGTGATGCATTTACAAAATCATAAGACATAATGTTGAAAACAGGTTTGATATATTTTCAAACATACAAACAAAAACAAAGACCAATGAAATCAAATACTTCCTTACTAGAGAAAATAAAAGGAAAAAGTGCACATTTTCATGTATAACTGTAAACTGAGAACTAAAGTGCTTCCTTGTAGAAAAGGGTAAAAGAAAATTGCACACCTTTGTAACCAAAAATAAATAACTAGATAAAAAACAAATTCTGTAGTGTTATGAGTTCTTTTCATTTATTTTCTTGGCATACCCTTAGCACAAAAAAGTTTATTAAAGTTTACTATAAGTATACTTATTTTATACTAAAACTGAGGAAGTATACTTGAAGTTGACTTTTATAAACTATACAATAGAATAGTATAGTAAAGTACCCTATACTTGGCTTATACTGAAACTTCTAAACAAAGTCTTACACTTATACTTTAAAATGAAAACATATACTTTTCCATTACATTACATTACATTACATTGCATTTGGCAGACGCTTTTATCCAAAGCGACTTACAACAAGGAGGACATAAGCAATAGAGTAGAGACACAACAGACATATGTACTTCTGCATAGGGATAGAGAGAGAGAGAGAGTTGGTCAAGTCATACAAAATCATACACAAAAACAGAAAAACATTTGAATTGACTTTATTGAGCTAGCTACTTGGCAGTCCTTGGTATCTCTGCTGCATCATCCTCCAAATATCTTCTATATGGTCCGTTTGGCTATGTTAGCTCTAAAAAGGAGAACGTTCATAAGAAATGTAGTTGGGGAAAAACAATACACAGTGACACAACAAACTGCAAAGAAACAGTCATCTACAGTGTTGCTTGTCTTGTGGGGTGCCTGGCAAGTTGTTGCCTTGTACACTGTTGCCTGGTGGGTTGTTGCCTGGTGGATGGCTGCCTGGTAGGCTGTTTGAATGGAGAATTGTTGCCTGGAGGATTGTTGCCTGGTGGGTTGTTGCCTGGTGGGTTGTTGCCTCGTGGGTTGCTGCCTCGTGGGTTCACTGGTTCGCTGTTGCTTGGTAGGCTGTTGCCTGGAGGATTGTTACCTGGTGTGTTGTTGCCTGGAGGGTTATTGGCTGGTGGGTTGTTGCCTGGTGGGCTGTTGCCTGGAGAATTGTTACTTGGTGTGTTGTTGCCTTGTGGGTTGTTGCCTTGTGGGTTGCTGCTGTGTGGGTTTACTGGTAGGCTGTTGACTGGAGGATTGTTACCCAGTGGCTTGTTGCCTGGAGGGTTGTTGTCTGGTGGGCTGTTGCTTTGTGGCTTTACCCCATGAGTTCTCACAAGGAGGTGTTGCTGAAGACATAGGGATACTGTGGATTGACTGCTACCTGACTGTAGCTGCACTTGTAAAGGTTTATTGTGTATTAGTGTGATGAATGTGCGCAGACGGGAGTGAAGAGTTACACTGACGGCCTACATGTGGGAAGAGACAATGTTCCGGTTCCAACTGGGATTGGTAAGAATATGATTTAGGAGCTGCCTTCACTCAGCCCAGCACTGCCAGCCAAAGCTGAGCTTTCAAAACAACATGTTGTGCTATTAGCACCAGCAGTCTCTTTCAATTTATTCTAGTGTACACCCATCAAAAACAGCCCTAACTCATATGGATCTTCGCCGGGGATTCCAGACCACAACCAGCAGCGTGACAGCTAGACTTGGGATGCCAAAGCCAGCCAGTGTCTGCATAACTAAGGGCTGGGTGTGCAACGCAAGTGTTTGTGCGTATGTGTATGAAAGTGATTCCCATTTGTCATTGTGATTACACAGCACACAGTGAACACAACGAAATTCAGCCTCTGCTTTTAACCCATCGCACCTGTGAGCAGGGGGGCAGCCCAACAAGCGCCCCAGGGAGCAGTGTGTGGGGACGGTACCATGCAGGTGCAGCTCCTTAGTCGCTAGCCCATGACTGCCCGTGTGTGTGCGTGTGTGTGTGTGTGTGTGTGTGTGTGTGCGTGTGCCCTCTATTAGGGTCAGCTTTTCGTCTAAGGCAGTATTATAACAACCTTTCCTCTCAATCTGTGCATCACATATTTTATAATGGATGGCCAACACTAGCATGCATTGTTTCAGGAAGCTTTGATATGTAAACTTGACTTGTTTCTATCTGAAGGTCAGAGTTGGGCCAGCTTGTGTCTTGATAGTGGTCGAGAGAGAGAGAGAGAGAGAGAGAGAGAGAGAGAGAGAGAGAGAGAGCAGAAGTAACACCCAGCCTTTGAACAGGAAGACAGGAAGGCAGCTTTCTGGTAGATCAAACAGAAGTCTGCCTACTCCTCTTCTGTGCTCAGGAGTCCACATTAATATGCCTATGTGGCCTGGTGTGTGTGTGTGTGTGTGTGCATGTGTGTGCATGTGTGTCTACTTTGATATAGCCATGTGGGCCTGGTGTGCGTGTGTGTGTGTGTGTGTGTGTGTGTGTGTGTGTGTGTGTGTGTGTGTGTGTGTGTGTGTGTGTGTCCACTTTGATATGCCTATGTGGGCCTGGTCCGGTGGGATGCAGGGGGGATTGCCTCCCAAGGTGACCCTGGGTAACGAGTGAGTGAGAGCTGCGATAGATCGTTCCCTTCCATTGCCTCACCTCGCCTCGCCTCTCCTCTCCTCTCCTTGCCTTGCATCACAGGAGAGGCCCGTTTTCACATACAACCCAGAAGCGCTGCCTCATACACACATGTCCACACACACCACACCCACCAGCGCTGCCTCATACACACATGTCCACACACACACCCCACCAGCGCTCCCGCTGCCCAAAGCAGGAGGACACAGAAACGCAGCCTATGCTGTCATTCTCTTTAAAACCATCAGATTAATCCCCAGCTTGGAGAGGCACAATTATTCATCTGATTTAAGTGGAGACATCATGGGCGGCACAGGGCAGAATGGGCTTCCGTTGCCATGGCGTCCGTTCTGTTGACAGGGCTGTTTGGTGTGTGTGTGCCCCGGCCGAGAGAGGTAGGTAAATCTTCATTAATCCACACACACACACACACAAACACACACACAGACACGCACGCACGCACGCACGCACGCACGCACGCACGCACGTACGCACGCACGCACATAGGACCTGTGTTACGGCCTGCTACTGTATGTCTGGACTCTGTCGTTGCAACACAGCATGAATAACAGCCCATCCGTCTGTCTGACTCCAGATTTTACTAGCTGGCACAGGCAGGACATTTTGAAGGGAGTGAAATCCATAGCAATGTTTAAGCTGTCGGAAAAAATACAGGGTGATAGTTTCAAAAAATGTAAATATAGTGTCTCACCACATACAGTACATATTAAAACTGTATATCGTTAACGCATTTAAAAAGTCATACTGACAGTTTAATTACCATGACCTTGACTATAAGACCACACACGTTGCGGACAACCTGTGTTATGCTCTGAATTGCTATCATATATGATCTTTTGCTATATGGGATCTTGCTCTGGAGGGCTAGAAAGCACTTTGAATGGATTAGAGTAAGGGCAATTTAACAAAATCTAGATGGTGAAAAAGTTGAAAAGATCTTTGTATGAACCATGGAATATGCGCTATTGATTAATAGGTTCGAATAGGTTTTTTGGCCATGAAAGCAGAGGACAAGAATTAAGTGGCCAGCTTTGCAAACCAAAACGATGAGGAATCAACCCATTAAAATACATAAGCTAGGGAAACGTACTCCTCGCATGAAAGAAGGCCTGAATCGCAACCGCAGCACGTTTGAATACATTTTTTGACTTTGCGAAAAACAGTGAGACTGAGTTGACAGTACATGTTGCTATGTGGGCTGTGTTTGTTGGGTGTTCTCATATGTTTTCATACATGTATATATGTGTGGTTATTTGTGTCTGAGTGTATGGGTGTGTATGTCATTGTGTGTGTGTGTGTGTGTGTCTGTGTGTGTGTGTGTGTGTGTGTGTGTCTTTGGGAGCAGGTGTGTGTGTGTGAGAATGCATGTGAGTGAGAATGAATGTGCATGTGTTTGTGTGTTATGGCATAGTAGTGTGTGTGTGTGTGTGTGTGTGTGTTTGTGTGTGTGTGTGTGTGTGTGTGTGGAGGTAATCCTCCAAATAGTGTGGCATGATCGGTCCTCACCTGAGGCCCTCTGAGCTCTTACCTGTACTGTGCATCACACAATAGCTGTTACCTGTGACTCCGCTCCATGCACCCTTCCCTCACATCCCTCCACTGTGGAGTTCCTTTCCCACTGCTCCACAGAAATTTCAATGCACACTTCTCTTTGCACTACAACCAATGACACTACTGCTTAAATGGCACCATTTGAGCTTGATTAGACTACACATTGTCTCACTGTCTTGTTTATAAGATGTTTAATGTTCACTGTGGGCCTAGGGAGCATTGCAATTTCAAATTCTGTGTGTGCAACCTGTACATATGGTTTTTGACAATAAAACTGACTTTGACTTTGACTTTGACCCTTATCCCAGGCGCCCTCACAACACAACAGCCGCACACCTCCTGTAATGTGTGGCAATGCATCTGGAGGTTGCTAGGCACCTTTAAGGCCCAATTAAGGATGACAATGAGGAGAAGACCTCTTCAGTGTTGTGCAGGATGCAGAGCGCTCCTCCCAGCTGTGCATTAGCAAGGAATGTGTGTGTGTGTGTGTGTGTGTGTGTGTGTGTGTGTGTGTGTGTGTGTGTGTGTGTGTGTGTGTGAGCGTGAGCGTGGGAAGGGGGTGGTGTTATTGTGTGGACTATGGTGAGACATGAAGGTAGATGCAGTGTCGTCAGGAGGCACTGTGTGCATGTGTGTGTGTGTGTGTGTGTGTCTGTGTCTGTGTCTGTGTCATTAGCCTAAGAGCAGCCCCAGGCTGTGATGGGGACACGTGCAGGGAGAGGCATTTCAGAGGGGGCTCTGCTTGTGGTGGGGAAGTCAAATATGTTGAGCTTCAAACAGCACTCCCAAATAGTGCACAAACACACACACAGATACACATATACAGATGCGCGCACACACACACACACACACACACACACAGCTAGAAGACAAAGCACAATGGTTTAATGGCCAATTTGGACAAGATGCCAGTGGTGGTAGCCTTGTGTGTGTGTGTGTGTATGTAGGTGGCGGAAAGAGAGTGGGGCAGGTGTGTGTGTTTGTGTGCTTTGGAGATTTGTACGCACATACGGATATGTGTGTGTGTATGTGTGTGTGTGTGTGTATGTGTGTGTGTGTGTGTATATGTGTGTGTGTGATGGGACAGACAGAGCTAAAAGTCTAGCAGAAGCTGTTGACTCACAGACGGCCATTAGCAGGGTGCGTTCCTAATCCTTGGATTACCTGAGATAGCATCAGCAGCCCACAGCTAGGAGCTCCTCCTGCCCACACACACACAGTCCCAGATGCACACACACCACACACACACACATGCATGCACACACACACACACACAAACACACACACACACACACACCACAGACACACACAGAAAAACACACACACACATGCACACGCATGAGTGCACACACACACGCACAAGCACACACACACACACACACAGAGCCTCCCACACACACACATATACCCCTCCGCCCCATCTGCATACACCACTCTACCTCACCCAGAGCTACATAAATCTGCCACTGCGACTTTTGCCGGCTTAGACTGCTGAAATGGCCCAATGAATACTGGGACAGAAGACTGGTCCATGTATACCTTGGTGTCAGCTGGAGACGTGGAGACATACTCATCACTAATTGGCTGAGCCTAATGAAGTTGGAACCTCTCTACCACCACCCAGGTGGTCGTGGGGTAATTAGTCCCCCCCTTCCCCCAAAACACACACACACACACACACACACACACACCTGGAGTGTATGGCCTCATCTCCAGCACTCAAAAATTGGACATCTTAAGCCCCTCTCAGCCCTTACTCCAGGGCAAACCCCACACACAGACTCACACGCACACACACACGCACACACACACACACAGGGCAAACCCCACACAGACAGAGCGTCTGGGGTGAGAGACATGGGTGGCTCCATCCTCTAACCTCTATAACCTCTTTCCTTCTTGCTCTCTCTTTCTCTCTCTCTGTCATTATTCTCTCGACTCTATTTTGTTTTCATTTTCCTTATTCTCTCTTCTCTCTCTCTCTCTCCCCCCCCTCATTCTTCCTTTCCTGTCTCTGATCACCTCTTCCTCCCTCTATCCTGGTTGTCCTTACTCAGAACAACCCCATCCGGTATGCCCAGAGTATATCCCCAAAGTAGCTCCATTCTGCTCAAGGTGTTGTGTGGGCTAAGGGCCTGTGGTTGTCCCACTCTCCCATCCTTACTGCTGATTGGGCCCGGTTAGATGTGCCATCACACGTCCACTGGCAAAGACCTATCATCCGACCATTAGCGGGCTGTCGCTCCTCAAGCACGATTTGTAGGGAGGGTGCATTGTTGACCTCCCTGAAATGACTTTCTGCAGGTTGGGATGTCTGGGAATCTATGTCTCAGGAGTCACCCGTGGATCCACTTCTCTCTTCTCCTGGACTGACTTTCTTGGACGTGTCTGGATCCCAATGTCCAGCTCTGATTATCCATGAACATTCCGTGCGCTGTAGTAGAAAAATCAAAAGATGCATGTGTGTTGGGGCGTGCTTCCATTGCAACGCGTAACCCAACCCCCAACCAGATCTCCCGGATCTCCCGCCACACGAAACAAAGGCGTCACACCTGTATATAAGGAGGGCGGTGTGCCCCGTATAATTGAGTTTGTATGGTGGCAGCCTTAGGTGTACACTGCATTGAGCTCCCGGATCCGTTACAATAAACCTTGAGGGTTTTGTCATTTACCACTACTTGGCTTGGTTTTGCCTCTACTTTGTTGATAACGAATTTTTGGACAACAGCGCCATGAGAGATAAACCACGGTACACGGTTCATTGTGTAACCAAAGCCTCCTGCTCCTTTCACAGTTTCATGGTTCAACTACATTAGTGCCGTGTGTGTGTCTAACAAAAGACATTGTATCATTGTTCTGGCCGGACAACCTGTGGCATTTGTCATATCCACCAACTAGCCCCTTTTCATACAGCCCTTTTCTGGTTTAGTGTTGATAACCACCAGCACCCCCTTTTACTTCTGCTTTATAAGGTCAAGTACGTCATTTGCTTAATACTGAATACAAAAGAAAGAAGAAGTAGAATAACCAAAAACACAGCAGTAACAACAAAAACAACAACAAGAGGAACAAGAATAAGAAGAAAAGGAAAAAGAACAACAACAAAATCAACAAAAACACTAATAGTCTGTTGTGTATGCTTACTTTTTGTTTATATCAGATTAATTTTATTGCATACACCTCCACTATGAGAGAGGGGTGGTCATTGGGTGTGATTGGAGCTTTTTCAGCTGGTTATGGCTGGACTAGAGATGAGCTACTGACCAGGGGTGCGTTTCTCAAACAGCCCACTAGGTTAGCATTCTACTACCATTGTACTATGGAAGTATTTACTAAGTATTTACTCGGTAGAACTATCATTGTGGGTACTTCCATAGTGGCCTCTACTGTTATTCCTACTTCAGTGTGTGAAGCATGGAAACAACAGAAGAAAACCAGGGGACTGCTGTTTTGATTCACTAATCATGAAACACTTTCTGCTGAGTGGGAATGTTGTTGCTTTCAGTCATTGTTGCTTTCCCATCTCGGTATAGTAATAGCATTATCATTTCTCAGTACATGTACTCTTTCAATCAATAAGCCAGATAATCTACAGAGCAGAGTACAGCATAAATCCCCACTCATATGATTGTAAAAGACTAGGCCACACAAACAGATGAGTCATATAATTCGTCTTTACTCAGTCTCGAACCTACGTCTTATGTTCAAAAACCACTGTCACTTGCGACCAAGCTTCCAGTTGCACCACTGACAATCACATCTATGTTATCTGTTTGGCTGATATCAGTTTCCTATCAAATGTATATGCTGTTGACAATGGCATAAGTTCCAATTGAAGGGCAACTTCTAATACAATTATCTCGTAATTCCACGTTCCAAACTCAGCGAAACTCATTCGGTTTGTAGAGGTGACTATAAGTTTTAACAAGAAAAATTAGATAACAAGAATTGCCATTTAAAAGTTCTATGAGCTGTATTGTAGTGTCCTCTACATATCGATTGAATTTCACTGCATTTGTACTGCAGGATACCGAGATATTTGAACTTTACAGTCGAAGATCTACTGCATGTTTTGGCGTGGGTGGGATCAACCATCAAAACAACGCTTGTACAATGGCTTGCTTGCAATTGTAGGTACTACACAACTTTACTTCGGAGTTTTGGAAGTATCTCTGCTACAAAGGTTTTTGAGAAACGCGTAGGAGGTTCTCTTCTATCAAAGTTCCCACTACCAAAGTAGGTACTTCCAAAGTTCCTCACTACCAATGTAGAGTATAACCATAGTAGGCTTCGAGAAACGCGAGATGGCCTCTGGGGCGTTACTTCGGAAGTACCAACAACGGTAGTGGCTAAGAAGATAGCAATTTTGCGTTTGAGGAACGTAACCCAGGAGAGGGACCGACAGAGTGAGCGACTGACATGGGCAGTGACTGATACCATAACCGACTGACGAGGGGAGTAAGTGTCATAGTGAGCAACTGAAAAGGTGAGTGACTGATGAGTTGAGTGACTGACACAGTGAGTGATTGACAAAGGGGGTTAAAAGAAATATGACTGACGCAGTGAGCAGCTCACAAGGGGAGCGACTAATGCATTAAGCGACTGGTGAGAGGAGTGATCGATGAGGATAGCCACTGACTAGGAGAGCAACTGACGAGGAAAGTGGCTGATGCAGCAAGGAACTGACATGGAGAGCAACTGACGAGGGGAGCAACTGACAAAGAGAGTGACTGATGAAGATAGTGACTGCGACAGTGAGCGACTGACAAGAGGAGTGACCAATGAGGACAGAGACTGAGTAGGAGAGCGACTGATATAGTGACCAACTGAAAAGAAGAGTGACTGACACAACGAGTGACTGATAAGGAGAGCGACTGATATAGGAGTGACCGATGAGGAGAGGGACTGAGTAGGAGAGCAACTGATGAGGTAGGCGACTGGTGCAGTGAGAAACTGAAAAGAGGAGCAACTGACAAGGGGAGTGACTGGCGCAACAAGCGACGAGAGCAACTGACGAGAGGAGTGACCAGTGAGGAGAGTGACTGATGCAATGCGTGACTGACAAGCAGAGCGACTGACCCAGGGAGTGACTGATGCAGTCAGTGACTGATGCAATAAGTGAGCAAAGCAATAAGGGAGCGACCGACAAGAGGAGGACTATGGAGGACAGCAACTAAGGAGGAGAGCCACTGACTAGCAGGGCGACTGACGAGGTCAACGGCAGGAATTGAGAATAGAAGAACTGACCCAGGTAGTGCCTGATGCAGCAAGCAGCTGACAAGCAGAGCGAGTGACAAAGACAGCGGCTCATGTGGTGAATGACTGACAGAGTGAGCAACTGACAAGAGGACCAACAGACAGGGGACAGTGACTAGGAGAGCAACCCCTGCCTACAAAGGCAAAGTGCAGTAACTACAAAAAACATTAAAACTGAGAAAAAATGTCATACAAGTTGTCATACTGGCCAGTCAAGGATGTTGCAGGTATAATAGTGGCAATGCTTAATGTACATTCTTGATATAAAGAAGCCAGAGATTTAGTCACCAGACAAAGGAGGTGTCAATTTCCAGTCTAAACTTACTGACAGAATATGTAGTTACTGCCTTTTGGCTTTGTAGGGCAGAACTGATGAGGAGAGCGATTGATGAGGAGCACGACTGGTGATGCGAACTGTAACCCCTGTCAATGTGGCTGCTCTGGGGCTCATTCCTCAGTGCGGGTCTGTGTCTTTGAAAACCCCCTCTGGCTGTGTTTGCCTCTGCGCTCGTGCTCTTTGTGCCATTCAGAATGGTAGTAATTTAATTTTCGATCCTGAAGTGCTAATGAATATGATAACAATCCTGGGGCCGCTGCCAGAGCCGCCACAATGACAGCTTGTGTTCACGGGCCGACCCTGAGCGCACACAAACAAGCTCATTATCATCACAAATGGCCCTAATAAACATTCCCATCATGATCCACAAAAAACAACAACAACACAATAACATGGAATAGTTGTGATGTTCCCACCACTAGTGGTACATTAGTTTAACCAGTGTGCATCACCCGGGCTCCATAGGCAGAGATGATCTGGTGCTTGTCTGAAAACAGAGAGAGAAAGAGAGAGAGAGAGAAATGAATAGAGAGAGAGATATGCATGCTGGAGGCCAGATATAATATTTACAGCTCACACACATCAATCTTGCGTGCTGTCTCTGCCGTCCGCCACCAGTTGGAAAAGGGAGGCTTACACTCAAGTCTAAACATTTACCTTCAGCCATGGACAAACAGCTACAGGGGAGGGTGGGGGAGATGGAGGAGGAGAGGTGGAGGACACTGGGGGGCCTTCATGCCCCAGGTGCCCCAGTGAGAGCACAGTAAGCTGGGCAAAGCCATGGGGACACCTGGCTACTGGAGAGGAGAGGAGAGGTAGAGTAGAGGTGGAGGAGATGGAAGCTTCCTGCATCAAAGGAGAAATTGGGTATAAAATGAAATTTGGGTATGTTAAAACATCATAACGAGTTGGTATGTTTGCTGAGGAGCATAGCCCAGTTGCATTTCAAACTTTAGTATTTTTACCATTTTTGTAGAAAAGGTTCACAATGCTATTGGTGAGGGCATGGAGAAAGCTTGAAGAAATCACTTTTTTAAGCCATTAAAAAAACTCAAAGTAGGTCCACACTTCCTGGATAGTATAACAAGAGCTCTGGAATTCAAAATGAGGCATTGATAATTTTGTAAGGGTATAAATTGATTTTTTAAACAACTGTTTTACAGGTAGTAACTTGCAGTAATTTCTGATTGCCACCATGTTGAAAGTCCACTGAATTTCTCCTTCACGGTGTCCCAAGGAGAGTAAGAAAGTTGGGCAGTGCTGCAGGAGGGGAGATGGAAAATATGTGGAGGAGACAGGGGGCTGTCTCCATGCAGGTGCCCCAGAGAGAGCACAGCAAGCTGGGCAAGGCCACGGGGACACCTGGCTCCTGGGTAGGCAGCTGCTGGCTGGCTGGCCAGGGCTCCAGGGAGCGGAGTGTAATTTCCAGTGTGTGATTAGCATCTTAAAGGAGGCCTGGCACACGTGTCAGTGTGAGCATGAGTGTGTGTGTGTGTGTGTGTGTGTTTGTGTGTGTGTGTGTGTGTGTGTGTGTGTGTGAGAGAGAGAGAGAGAGAGAGAGAGAGAGAGAGAGAAAAGAGAGAGAGAGCGAGAGAGAGAGAGAGACAAAGAGAGAGAGGAGTTGTTTGGTGACATGCGTTTGTGCCCATGCATTAATGGGATGTTTGTGATTAGCATGTGTTTGGGATGTTTTCCCCCCTCCAGACCACCCTCCCCATTACCCCCATCTGTCCATCACCACAGAAACAGCACCATGCTACACTGCCCACATGGACAGACAGGTGGACAGGTCAGCTTTCCCAGAATCCTCTCTGATCACAGCCTTTCAGTTTCCTCAAAGTTTTCCTTGATCAGGTATTACTAATGTCTACTTTGAAAGTCTTTTGTAAGTAGACCCATATAACCCAGCACATAACATCATAGTTAAGCTGTAGCATACATAGAGAGAGACACAGAGAGAGAGAGAGAGAGCGAGAGAGAGAGAGAGAGAGAGAGAAAGAGAGACAGAGACAAGAGGAATAACAAAGATATATATATATATATATATATATATATTAAGAGGAAGAGGAGACAAGCAGATAGACAGAAAGACAGAAAAAGAGGAAGACTACATTGACTTTAAGATTCTGAGAAAGAAAGATTAGGACAGTGAGAGCAAAAATACAATGAATATGTTGCATAGTCATTACACATTCCATTCTGCTTCATGTTGGGGTCCTGCATGATTTTGTCGGGTCTTTACGATGACTGTCTCGCTGAACATTATTCCTTACATACAGTATCACAATGGCACTCTAGTCTAATGTCATTGGTGGAAAGTTTGATTGTGTGTGTGTGTGTGTGTGTGTGTGTGTGTGTGTGTGTGTGTGTGTGTGTGTGTGCTCCTGTCCTGTATTTGTACAGGTTCTCTGTGTCTTTTTGCTCAACAGCTTTGATGTAATCTTGGTCTTACCGGTTCAGTACAATAGCCCATATTGATTATCGTGCTAATGGCATCTGTCATAGAACTAACTTGGTCAAAGAACACACCCACACACACACACACACACACACACACACACACACACAGGTGTATGTTGCATAGACACACAAAGACAGAGAGATGAACAGACACACATAAACACAGGAAAATGTGTGTGTGTGTGTGTGTGTGTGTGTGTGTGTGTGTGTGTGTGTACATACAAACACCTGCATGCACACCTGCACACACACACACAGAGGCACACCATCTCTCCAAGAATGGCAATCATCTCAGCATTAAACACTGCAGTTGTGTGTGTGTGTGTGTGTGTGTGTATGACGGGGGCAGGGACAGGTTTTTAATATATCTTAAATTATGTCAGGAAAAACTGCGGAACAAGGAGCCGAAGCCGCTGTCAGTGTATAATGCGCTCCCACAGAGCCACCAATCGCTGCAACAATATTGACACAGAGGCTGGCTGAGCAAATGTCATCCCTCATAACATATGAAATACTTAACATTGCCAATTTTCATCTGTCAATCAAGACAGGAAATGATGACAGATGATAGTGTGTTTTGCGTGTGTGTGTGTTTGTGTGTGTATGTGTGTGTGCATGCATGTGTGTGTGCATCCAGAAAGGAGAGCTAGGGGTCTGAAATCAATATGGCACAGTTTGAATTTTGCCTTCTATACATTTGGTTCTGCCCTATAAAATACTGCCAAATGGCCAGGGCCCTGGGAGCTGAGCTGTCTGTAGATGTGCCTGATTTATTTATTTCAGCTGTGGTGCTCCATTAGCATTTTGAATGCTCTGCTCCACTCTGCCCTGCCCTGCCCTGCCCTGCCTTGCCCGGCCTGCCTGGCTGCCTGTCCTCTTTAAAGGTAGGGTAGATGTTTTCCTGGAGCACTTTTTCAAATAAGCTAAGTTCTAAAAAACTGGACTTGTTTTAGTAGCTTGAAGACGTTTCACGCTTCATGCAAAAGGCTTCTTTAGGTCTAAAGAAGAAGAACTTAAGAAGCCTTTTGGATAAAAGGTAAAACGTCTTCAAGAGTGTTTTTAGACTTGACTCTTCTCTGGCCTGAGTCTGCTCCTGAGTCTAGCTCTGATGTGGTCAATAGCTGACTCCACACCAGCAGGCTAGACCTGGACTGGACTTTTGAGCCGAAGTAGTCCTTCTGGGTCTGAGGTTTTTTGTGAGGCGAGGAATCGCCCTGCTTTGTCACCAACTAGCACCTGGGCTACAGTCGGAAAGCGCTTAGTGCGGCACGCCCATGTTAGGCTGGTCTATCCCTGACATGGTGCTGATTTGGCCTTGATTCTGCCTGCGTCTGTCCTGACCTCACCCAGAAAGACTTCCCGACCTGCAGAAACTCATTTCAGGGAGGCCCACAATGAGAAACAACAAGAAAGTGTAAAACAGCTTGTGGAAGAGACCCCTTAATTGGCCTATCACCTATTATCAGCCACTTTTATGCTGTTCCACTTAAAACAGTGCTTCCCCTGATGATGTCATTACAGTGAAAGTAGATTAATTCAGCTTCCATAAAGTTTTTGTTTGAGTAAGTGAACTTATAAGGTTTATTTTTAAACTGATTTTGCATCGAAATATCTCTCATCACCCGGCAGATAATAGACTTGCTTACGCTAGTAAGTGCTTTGGATACACACTTCTGCTTTGGATAAAGTCCTCTTCACATATGAAACACTTCCAGGACACCTCCATTTGGGGATTCCTCTCTTAACCCTCTTTCTTAGCACTAAAATCTGGACCAACTAGGATTCTTCTAGCATGCTCATTTGTTATTGGTTGTTTATTAGGCCTAAAATGTAGTATTTTGCTGTTGGAGCTTGTTATAGAGAAAGGTGTGTGTGTGTGTGTGTGTGTGTGTGTGTTACATGAGAAAGGAGGTTTCCTCAGAGATCAGTGAAATGCCTCAGCTGATACGCTGACAGCTCGTCATGTGGGCCTCCTTCCCTCCCATAGCGGACGGGAGAGATGACACAAGTCAAAGTGTGTTTGTGGTGTGTGTATCTGTGTGTGTGTGTGTGTGTGTATATGTGTTTGTGGTGTGTGTATCTGTTTGTGTGTGTGTGTGTGTCTGTTTCTATGCACCCGAGCCACCTCATTTAGAAAATGACTCCGCAAACCAAGCATCCCAGTTACGCTCACATCATCTGTTAGGTGCCCCCTTACACCCCCCACCCCACTCCCTCACCCACCACCTGGGTTCGGTTCAGGGGGGGTGGGTGCAGAGATGGCCAGTACAGCACTCCCACACACTTCAAACAGGGGCTTCCCTTTTGAAGAGGTCAGCTTGGGCCTGGGTTACATGCACACACACAAGCACAGCAAACAGAGACAGTTTGGGAGCATCTCCAGCCTGTACCACATAACCAGATTCAGATGTCACACAGAGAAAAGAGACTCTGGCAGACAGAACGAGGTAAACAGGAAAGGCTTAGATGATGTGTGAGAGAAGAGCATTCTGGGATGGTGGAGGACCCATAGGCTGGGCTTGATGGGCATAACAAACAGAATGGAATGCTGTATAGTGGCTTAAAAAAAAATCAAAAACTCTGGGATTGGGGAGGACTGGCAGGGCTTCTGAATGTTTATATAGCGGCCTGTCAAGAGAACTGTTTGATAGAATACATGCTGAAAACTCTGGGATAGTGGAAGACTTATAGATGCTGGATGAGGTTTGGACCTTTGAGTAGTGAAGGGGATGGCAAATTAAGCCTTGGGTTGGCTGGGTGTGTGCGTGTGAGCCTGTGTGTGTGTGTGAATGTTTGTGTGTGTGTATGCATGTGCGTGTGTCTTTGGGGGTTGGCAGTGTCACAGAAATCAACTTTTATGACCCCCACAGCTGTGAGGGAAGTATTGATTACCACGTCCTTCCGATACATCCTGCCGCCCTTTTACTTATTTATTCTTTTTTCTTTTTCAGTTTTATGAAGTGAAGAATTCTGGGCCATGGGTGATGGCGCCACGGTCTGGCCCAGGGGGTGCGGTGGTTGCCACGGTGACGCAGATGGTCTGCACGACATCATAAAGATCACCGTGGTGGCTGCTCCATCGCGCTCTGCCACGCCAGCCCCATGAACAGGCTCAGTGTCTAGCAGACGCAACTGGATACATTGTTAACGGCCCCATGCGGGAGTGCTAGCCTGGCTAGCCGCGGTGCCAACCACAGGCGCTCTGGGTAAAACAGGGTATCGCTCTCACCATGCCGCCCCGTCGAGGGAGGGGGGGGGGGGTCAAGGGGAGGGAGGGAGGATGGGGGAGGCAGGGAGGGAGGCTGCTGCCCCGTTACAATGCCGTCGTAAACGTTGCAGCCGTGCACAGCTGTGCTGCCCGAGCGCCGGACCCCGTTATTTACGACCGTTGGCCGTCAGCGCCCAACCCACGGCCGTTTCCCCAGCTGAAGGGACCCCTGGCCCAGGCAACAGGTGCTTGGCGGGAGGACGTTGGCCAGGGCCACGGAGCGTGGAGCGTGGAGCGTGGAGATGAGAGGGGCACTGTAGATGCAACTCAATCCCACAGTGAGAGTGGTGTGGTGGGGTGCAGTGGCGTGCAGTGGGGGTAGCTGAGGCTGTAGTAGCTATGAAGGGCTGAAAAGTAAAGCATGAAATGATGTTTCTTAAGAAAGACTTTGTCACACAATGATCATGTTCATAGTGTGTGTGTGTGTGTGTGTGTGTGTGTGTGTATGTCTGTCTGTCTATCTATCTATCTATCTATCTATCTATCTAGCTATCTAGCTATCTAGCTATCTATCTAGCTATCTAGCTATTTGTAATTGGAATTGTGTGTTTAACATGGGGTAGTACTGATGTTAAGCTGTCTCTGTTCATGCCACTGCACA
>CM059280.1:28303385-28315885 GCA_030347295.1 Setipinna tenuifilis
CCCCCCCCCATTCTTTATAACTCACACACACACAAACACACACACACACACACCCCTCCTCTCACGCCCCCTGCTCTCCTGACAAATTTATGTTAACAAGTAAATTAGCTCCACTGGGAGGCTGGAGACAGGATCAATAGCCACAATAAAAAGGCATGAGAGGAAGAAGGGACAGAAAAAAGAAGGAGGGAAAAAAGAGAAAAGAAGAGAAAGAGAAAAACAGTACTTGCTGACCACATACTGTCTGTGAATGTAAACCAGGCCCCTTCTGTCCCAGTGGCTATCCCACAATCCTCGGCTGCCTGTGCCCTGCGCGCCAAGCGCTATGACACGCCGAGTTGCTCAATTTCCCCCGACGCCTGCCGCTGTCACATCACAACGCCTATTAGGCTCAAACACAGGCGGCCATGGATCTCAGTGCTCTCTGGGGGCTGTGTGTGTGATTCTGTGTGTGTGTGTGTGTGTGTGTGAGAGAGAGAGAGGGTAGTAAGAAAGAGGGCTGGAAAGGCCTGTCATCTTGAAAGCTGTGCCAGTGGCAAAAAACAGGACATCTGGTTCCACTGTCGGACCCTGCGTGTGTGTGTGTGTGTGTGTTTATGTGCTGGGGAGGAGGGTTAGAGGTTAGCTCCCGGTGAAAAGGGTGAACACACGAGCACTTGAGAGCTGTCAGGCTTTGTTAAAAAGAACGAGGGAGAGAGAGGGAAAGAGAGGGAAAGAGAGGAGGAGAGGCGGAACAGAGGGGTGAATACCCCACACAGCCTTCCACTTACCCCGGCCATTTCACGCCCGCCGAAGCGTCCTCAGCCGGCCTGCCTCAGACACACGTGCGCACACACACACACACTGGGCAAACAGAAATGATTAAAGACACATAAGTAGATAATTACCAATATAATGGTTAAAATTGTATATAAATATGTGTTTATTGTTATGAAAAAAATGTAAATTCATGTTATTATACGTTTGTGTTTGTGTGATGTGGTAATAGGAAATTAAATACATTAGACCAATAAAGTACATTTGAAAGTACTGTTTTTAGTAAACTGTTTATAAAATAAAACGCTGTCAAAGTAGTTTTGCAATATCTATATCTAAATATTTTTGTCTACATTTAAAATACTACCACCCCCCCATACCACCCCCCCCCCCCCGCCATCACTCAACACAAGTTAACGGCTCTGTCCACTTCTATTAGAGCTAAATTAATTGCTGTGTGTGTTTGTGTGTACAGCCAGGATCTTCACCACCCCTTGTTAATGTTTAATGGGGCATTGCTAACAATCAATGGGCAGTTAACAAAGAGCCCATTGGTGTGACAGTCAGACAGAGCGTATTGGCCACTTGGCCGAGTGAGTGCGCATCACTCCAAACACACACAAAGGAGTGCTGACAACTCCACCTCATTGGCTAAATGACGAGGGGAAAGCGTCTTTACACATTACCCCAACACTATTGACCACCACGCTTAATGACTGTTGTCAACAGCTATTTTACTGCCATGTAATCAGCACACACACACACACACACACACACACAGGCATGGGTCACAGATGCCTAACTCACTTCCTCCCCACCTACAGTATCATGCTCGACTGCAAACTCCCATTTTGTTCCCCAACTGCAAGTGTTTCTTTTTTGTTAATTTGTTTGACATGCATCAATAACATCCTCATCCTTAACATTTTAAATAATCATGGAACATGTTCTGTGCTGTAACAACGGCTTGGATATAACTTTGAGGATTGTATCTTGTCCTTACTTTGAATTGATGGAGGCCAGTGGTTGTGTGTGTGTGTGTGTGTGTGTGTGTGTGTGTGTGTGTGTGTGTGTGTATGTGTGTATGAGAGGGAGAGAGAGACAGATAGAGAGAGAGAGAGAGAGAGAGAGAGAGACTCTCTACATGGTGTTTTCACACAGAAGATGTCCTTCAAGGATGGACACATGCATATCAAACATTCTGTTTGGAGAGAATCTCTGAGATCGCATCACATTTGCCTCTTAATCAGGATACACACACACGCACACACACACACACACACACAGCAGATTGTCTAGGGACGAATCTGGAATTCAAATGAGATTGAGGTTCTGCAACAAAAAAAGATCAATTTTACAGACCAGGCTTAACACACATTTAACAAACGCAAATTCATCCTCCTTCTCTCTCTCTCTCTCTCTCTCTCTCTCTCACACACACACACACACACACACACCCTGAGAAGCGCATGAAAAGAAGACCCTATAGAAGTGACCGTTGAGGACACAATCAATCAGCTGTCAGGCCGTGAAAGTGCTCGTTGTGTTCTTATAGGACACTCTTCATTACTCGCTGACACACACTTCAGTGCGCCACGCAACACCACACACGGACAAAACACACTCACCAGGCCCTCTCCTCTGCTCTCCTCTCCTCACCTCCTCTTTCTCACTCGCAGCTTGCATTTTAAATGTAAAGACACGTTAGAAATTCATTACCCCCCCACACACACACACACACACATGCACACACACTCATCCATGCCCTTATATGCTAAATTGTAGACTGTTGAATTGGGATGTATGATGTGTTAAAATAATGACAGCAATATCAAACTGAAAAATATATAAGACCAAAACATGAGATGGTATTCAAATTGTTATATGAAATCCACTGTTTATCCTCCTAGAAATTGAAATATAAAGACACTTAATGAAAAATATGTGGGTTGTTCTTTGGTATTCTTTGGTTTGTATGACAAAAAATAATTACACTCATTAGAACAGAAATGAAATGTTGGTTTACAGTTATTACTCCTGCAGCATACAGACACACACACACACACACACACACACACACACACACACACACACACAAACCCCACATAACCATCCCCTGATGAAAATGGGGGATTCTCAGTGGACCTAGGGGCTTTGGATAGCACTCACACACACACACACACACACACACACATACACACACACACACACACACACACACACACACACACACAGCGGACCAAGGGGCTTTGGTTGATCCCCTGGATGATATTGCAGCCTCTTGCAGCAAAAATCACAGAATACCATTCTGGAAAATAAAAAAAGAGATATATATATATATATATAAATAAATAATTGTAATGAAAAATATCATTATGTCTGAATGTCTGGTAACATTGAAAGAAGTTACATGAGTAGATGTAAACTAAAGTTACTTGGTTAATTTTTGCTGTCTTTTATTTGCATCAGGGCTTAGTTGGTCTTCCATATTTGCAATTTGACATTTTTTATTAACATCACAAAAACAAATAAACCTGCGTGCTTAGAAATTGATGTGAAGACAAAACATTTCTGCATGTGACTGTACCACGCTGCAAAGGCGGCAATGCATGAGCTACTGATTGTTGGTCTGTATGGGCAATTTTCTGGTGCAAACTTGGCCATGCATTGAATATTTTCATGTCACGGAGTCACTTTCAGATATCCACAAAAAAATCGCGTACATCACACAAAAAGTAAAAAAGGTGTAAGAGTAGTTGAACATGTGTAAAAAGGCACAGATAAAAAATACAATAAAAAACAGGCTCCGCACCCCCACAGATATCCGCACAATTTATTAGATGCGTTGGCGGAATAGCCTATTAGGAATGAGCGGGTGCGACAGAGGGAAGGAAGGGCTTTATTTTAAATTGAGTAGTGCCAACGCACATTTATTGGCTCTAATGTGCCACAGACGCGCCGGGTGCGCGAGGCTGACACAGCCGGAGCCCATAATAACCTTTTTAAGGGGCTTGCGCGCTCCACTCGCGGATGGAATAAAGACCTCACAGCCCCCGCTGCTGTGGATTCGCGCAACCTACAGCCTCGAAAAAAACATAATCTTTTGTTATTACTTCGTTAACACTATATCTCCGCTTCTAATAATAATACTATTTTTTCAATACTTCAAATTTTGAGCTAAGAACCTTTATTTCGTTTGGCTAAGTTATATTTTTAAGTTGTTGAATGTTTGGATTAAATGTTTTTAAATTAAACGCTATACAGTCATCATACACACTGCCTTGAAACCACCCTTAATTACTTACAGGAACATCTGTTTAAAATACAGAGACAGAGACACACAGACAGAGAGAGAGAGAGAGAGAGAGATATTTCCTTGTGTAAAGGACAAACATCCAACATGAGCTGTGTCTTTGTGAACTCCACGATAACTTTCCCCAGGAAGGTGCTGCCTCAGCCTTCACCTGCGGTTCCATCAACGCCAGTAATCCCTCTGCGGTCGGGGAGATAGGTGCTGACGCGGCGAAAGGCACCGGCTGTCCCAGGCTGGCGTGGCAGGCATTGATCTGCTCATTGATTAACAGATTGGAAATATTAACTGGGGGATCATCCGTCCCGAATCGGCCATGTCGGTTCCATTAGGCGCGGGTGCTGTGGTACCCCCTACGGAAGGCCGCCTGATTTGAACACGCCCTTCATTATCATCCTAATTAACAGGCTATCGGATGATGATCAATCAGGCTGCATCAGCCTTTGACACAATGTGAAATGACACGGTGGGTCACACATAAACACACATTTACTGCCCCCCCCTTTTTTTTTGAAGCCCGTAAAACACTTTCATAAAGGAAAAAACTAGAGCCGAAAAATATGGTTAAGCTACAAAAACACTCTTGATTTCTCATTGCACAATAAAAACAGACCCTTGAACTCTATCGTGAAATATTGGATTAAAAAATGTGATTTGCCGTGTCCTATATTGTTCTCAACCAGGACAAAGTTATTTGCAAATCAACGACTATCAAACAGCCAGAAATCAGTAGCAAAATATTTAATGGATTCAGCACTTTCATTTATGACAAATATTTCGGTGTATGTGCGTGAGGTGTATGTCTCAAAATCACGCCATTAACTGAAGACAGAAATTGAAATTAATCCGTGATGTGTTTTAAAAACTGCAATACTTAAAGAAATATATATCATTCCAATGGCGCGCCCGATGTGCTTACACGTTTGTACTGTGGGCGCAGTATGCTGCTATCCGCTGTTACGCTGCCAACATCACCAATATGCAATTATGCAGACGTGCCCCCCCCCCCCCCCATGCCCCCCAAAGGAAGAACATTCCCACCCCCCAGACACCAATCTCAGGCATCAGTCTACACACCCCCGCGCGCCCGTTTTTGGTGATTTAGGAAGTGTCCCCGGTAAGAGCTCACGGTGCAGGCAGAGAGCACGTCATTGATTGAATTTTATATTGTTGTTGTCTGAGATCTTAACACGCTAGAATTTACAGCGCAGGGCATAATAATGTCACATAAAGCTGACAGTATAGTCGCCCCCTCTCCAATCTCTCTCTCTCTCTCTCTCTCTCTCTCTCTCTCTCTCTCTCTCTCTCTAGCTGATATCCATTTAATGTCTGACTCGTCTCATCTTCCATAGGACATTTCATGGAGAATTACTAGCCTACCATTTTTTCTGTCTCTTGACAAGATCAATATGTATGTCCAAATGCAGTAGGTTATGTCTTATTGCACGATTGTGTGCAAACATACACACACACACACACACACACACACACACACACACACACACACACACACACACAAAAAGGACACTTAAACTACTGTGTATATGACCACCACATGAACATAGTGTTTGTGAGAATATCACAAAAACTGAAGACTGCAAAAACTGACCCTCTCTCACACATACACACACACACACGTACTCCAACTACTCAGACACACACACACACACACACACACACACACACACACACACACACACACACACACACACACACACACACAGACCTCTGCCTGTTAGTGGACCGTAATTACACTCCCCCCTCCCATCTCCAAAAAGTGACAGGATGTTGACCCCAGACGAATTATTGAATTTCCATCGTCCGCCTTGGGCCATGTTGGGGCTATTCAATTTTAGCCGGAGGAGGACACACTATCAAAGCAGATGAGAGGCGCACATGGAGCCCCTGATTGCTCTGAGAAACCATTACAGACAGGTAGGACTTGGCTCTGAGAAACTATTACAGGCAGGTAACACTAACCTAGAGAAGACATTTTAGACAGGTAGGACTTGGCCCAAGAAGTCATTACAAACAGGTAGGACTTGGTCCATGAAGCCATTACAAACAAGTAGGACTTGGTCCACAAAGTCATTACAAATAGGACTGGGCTAGCAAAGCCTATAGAGAAAGGTAGGACTTGGCCCAAGAAGCCATTACAGACAGGTAGGGCAACTGTGAGAAGCCTTTACAGACAGGTAGAGTGGGAGAAGCCTTAACAGACAGGAAGAGCCTTTATAGACACGTAGCATGCTTAAGTCTGGTTCAGGAAGGACTAAAGTGGACAGACACCAGACACTGCACCTTCACCTCATAGCTATCTTTCTCGAACACACACATACACACATATGCACACATCTCTCACACACATCTCTCAAACACATACACACATATACACCTTCAACTCATAGCTAGCTCTCTCACACACACATACACACATATGCAGGCATGCATGCCCACACACACACACACACACACACACATATGCACACATGCTCATAGACACATACGTATATACATACGCACACATACATGCATACACACATATGCACACACAGACACATGTACACTCACTATCTACCCGTTTTTCTGTTTCACACACACACACAAACACATGCACATACACACACAAACATGCATACACACGCATGTACACACACACACACATACACATGCACAAAGCAAGTTCATACAATATCCTTTGGCTCATATATGTGCAGGTGCAGTGCAAGTGGACACATGCATGCATGTGCGCATACACACACACACACACACACACACACACACACACACACACACACACGCACACACACGCACGCACACACACACACACACACACACACACACACACACACACACACACACACACCTGGGCACATTACAGGCATAATTTACATGATCTGAGTGCAGGTGACACTGAGCAATCATTCCAGGGGAATAGGGTTTGCACTACACAAGGTGGGGGTAGGGGGGAGGCACCTGCCACAGCACCACACACACACCCACACACATGCTGCAATCATCTCGGGGGGAATAGGGTTAGATCTACACAGGGCGGGGGGGGCAACCCAACACACCTCCACCCCCACCCCCCCACCTCAACCATCGCTTATGCTGGCCACGACCTTCGACCTCCACTCATATCAACCAATCACCCTTTAGAATAATTATGGGGAATAATCTGCTGGAGTTTGATTGGAAGGAGATGGCGGTGGGCCCGGCCTAATTTATTTTTGCACAGAGGTGTTAATAAACAGTTTGGGCAAGAGCGTCCCGGGTGCCTGGCTGGAGCGCAGGAGGAGCACAAGGTCAAAGTTATCTGTTTATCAATCTGCCTGCTGCCCCCCCCCCAAACCTATCTGGCTCTTTGGTCGTCTGTACGTCCCTGCGTCTGTCAGTTCTGTTGTCAGCTGTCGCCGCATCCAATCAGCTTTACCCGTGTCTTCAATTTCCACCTATCCCTCCATCTTTCTGAGTTCTTTCTGTCTGTCTGTCTGTAAATTTGTCTCTGTTGCTCCATCAAACTGTCTTTCTTTCAGGTATCCGTCCGCCTATCTATCTATCTATCTATCTATCTATCTATCTATCTATCTATCTATCTATCTATCTATCTATCCGTCCGTCCGTCCGTCCGTCCGTCCGTCCGTCCATCCATCCATTCATCTATGCATGTCTTCCTTATGTTATTGCTTATTGGACTGCATCATATGCATGGTTGAGCACAAGTCGGACCAACATTCTTTGGCCCTATCCACAAGGACCTCTGTGGCTGCCCTCACCAAATGCCTGTCTTAAAATATTAGGCTTTGACTGAGGAGTTCATTATGGTGTACAACTTGAGCTAATGCACCCGGCAGCTTTGCTATGGAGATCACGGACTACAGGGATAAGCCCGGACAATGTGCTTGCCTTTAATTTAATGACGAGGGCTTTGAGACAGTGGACGTTAATTGACAGTGGCTAATTTGTTGGATTAACAAATGACTAATTCATAATGGATGGAGAATGTTGATGCATGTATTTACTAAAACAATGATGAAACATGCTATTAGTGATGCATTTATCAAGCATTGTGTGTTATTATTTGTATTTTATTATTTGTGTGTGTGTGTGTGTGTTTGTGTAAGGCAAGGGCATTTAGCCAAGAATTTCTTTTCACTTCTTATCTAATTATATTTATACAACAGTTGAATCTAACTCTAAAAAAAGACCCATCTAATTTGTGGAAAGCAACACATACACACACATGCATTCACACACGTGCGCACACACACACACACTATAAAAACTGCAGAGTCTGGTGTGTGTGTCTTCTCCACTGTCCTCTGCTGCACGCACACACACACACACACACACACACACACACACACACACACACACACACACACACACACGCACACATGCACACACACACCACACACACACACTGTAAATGCAGCAGGCTGCGTTGTGTGTGTCTCCTCCACTGTGCCCTCTGCAGCACACACACACATCACACACATCACACACACACACACCACACACACACCCACACACACACACACACACACACACACACTGTAAATGCAGCAGACTGTGTGGTGTGTGTCTCCTACGCTGCCCTCTGCCTTAATCTTCCTCGTCTGACCTTCAGCCCTCACTTCTATCAGTGCTCCGTGACCCCACTTCTCCCTGGAGAACACACAAACACACCACACACACACACACACACACACACACACACACACACACACACACTCTCTCTCTCTCTCTCTCTCTATCTTGCCCTGCCATGTCTGCTCCCAGTTAGGACAGTAGCCTTGAGGCAGGCCCTACTTTACTACTTACCCATCTTATTTTCACATACACGTACACACACACACACACACACACACACACACACACACACACACACACACACATACAGTCACATAGTCTGTCAATCACATATAAAGCTTTTTGTTGTCTTACTGTTGGTTTGTGTGTGCATGTGTGTGCGCGCGTGCTTCCATAAATCTGTGTGTGAGTGTGTGCTTATTTCTTCATGCACTGGACAAACTGATCTGGTGCAGTATGACCTGATATGAGTGTGTGATCTGTGTGTTTATCGGCTCCTGAGGGGCTTTGGGAATCTTGGGAAATGTTGTGGAATATTGGGAATGTTTCAGATCCAATTACCTCCACAGACACAGAGACACCTGGAGGAGACAGGGCAGGATCAATGATTAGCTGTCAGCCAGCAGGAAGATGAGCAGGTCCACATCGACAGGACACACACACACACGCACACACACACGGATATGTTCCGGCCGCTTGACTGCCCTTTAGATATATTAGCACATTACACTAGTTTAGTCAGCCCTCAGGACAAGAAGACTGAATATTCCTCCGAGTTTGTTAGTTAAGCTGTGTGTGTGTGTGTGTGTGTGTGTGTGTGTGTGTGTGTGTGTGTGTGTGTATGTATGTGTGTGCATAAATAAAAAAAACATGAGATAATGAGTGTGGGTATGTGTGTCATAATACATCTATAGGCATCTGTGTGCGTGTGCGTGTGTGTGTGTGTGTGTGTGTCTCTGTGTGTGTGTCTGTGTGTGTGTGTGTAAATGTGCAGGTCCGGCCTGCAGTTGTGCCCTCGTCCATCGACTGTGTGGGATTTGGCTGTGTGGGTTTGGAGTCCCAGGTGAGGCAGGGGGACCCAGAGCTGGGGCAGAGTTCACCTGGGTCGAGAGCTCCGGGTCGGGGATTAGGCTCCGGCTGGTCCCCCCGGACACATGAAAGGCTGAAATTACATATGGCCCAGGCTGCACCATTAGATCAAACACACACACACACACACACACACACACACACACACACACACACACACACACACACACACACACACACACACACACACACACACACACAATTAGACCCACAGTCTAGAAATGTGACAGGTAAATAAACAAATTAACCACTATATGATTCAGTGACACTAAGGCCCTGGGAAATTCTGCTGCCTGGAGGCTGATATGTTATTGTTGCCTTGTCTTTTGAAATACAAAGGCTGTACCAGGAGTCTGGATTATCAGCACACGTGAATTAGTCTTTGATTTCTTCTGTGTTATTTCAGACCTTTATTCCAATTACAGTATGGTGCTTTGTGAGCCTAACCCTCTCTGCATAAGACCTCTAATTGCACAGAGAAGGGACCAGCAGAAGCCTTCAAACACATGGCCTAATTACACAGGCCCCATGAAGACTGTAATTTTCAGTGTAGCAATGTTGAGGTCATAATTAAGGTTTTAGGGGCTTGTTTTAAAGTTTGAGCTCCTTAGTTACGTTTGGAAGATCCATCTCGTCTTTGAAGTGAACAATTAAAACTGCCTCCTCCTCCCGAATACTTTAAAAAAGAAGAGCACTGCACATCTCAAAAGATGTAGACGCAAGCAAACAGCCAAAACTAACTTTGTTCATAGATGATGGTGAAGTAGATGAAGACAAAGGAGGAGGAAGAGGAGGAGGAGGAGAGGAAAAAGGAGAAGTTGGCTTGGGAAGCATACAGTGTCCCCAAGGAGAGGTTGGCGTTGACATTCAATAACGCGTTAGCAGGGTAACGTGTGTGAAATGGCTCGGCGCAAAAGCGGTGCACTGGGAACTTCCCTTTGAGACACACACACACACACTCCGACCTGCCGCACCGCATGGTGCTCTCCACCTGCCTAATCAATGTTGTGTCTGTGAGATGGGTGTTTGTGTGTGTGTGTCTGTGTGTGTGTTGTGGTGGTGGTGTGGAGAGGCCTAAAGTGGCCGTTGGGCTGCCTCTCCTGAGTGCCATCAGCAGCCGCTCCCCCTCCACTGCCTCACGGGGAGAAATAATTGGATTCTTTCCCACAAATAACAGCCGACCCTTGAGTTTAATTAGCCAGACCGCATTGCCTAGGCCCACTCCCCTACACGCACGGGACTAGGGCTATGGGGTGGGGGTGAGCAGCAGAACAGAAGCAAATCCTCTGTTTCTCCCTCACACCGATGCTGAAATCATTCCCCTCCTCATCACGGTTGGTGATGATGAGCATGTGGTGCTAGGCGAGAGGAGCTGCTCTCACATAACCGTATCGATGCTGACGAGTTTGCCAGCCTTTGCCTGAGTGAGAGGCATTGTTAGGACTGTCAATCAAATCCTGGTGATATCGCAGCAGGTAATGGGCCACTTGTGTGTGTGTCCACTGGTTTCCAAACATGCTAGGTTTGCTGTAGTAGACACATGGTTCGCATTAGATGCTAGGTTTGCCCCAGATGCAAGGTTTGCTCTAGATGCTAGGTTTACTCTGGGTACAAGGTTTGCTGTAGATTCTAGATGCTTGGTTTGCTCTAAATGCTAGGTTTGTTCTAGATGCTAGTTTTTAAAATCTATGGTAGGTTTGCTAGGTCTAGATGGTAATATTTCACTTTGCTAATTTTCCCTAAATGTTAGATGCCAGGTATGTTTTTACAAACCTTTTTCCCTGATTCACATTGTACCATGAGTCTGGAGCAGAAACATAAAAACTCTCACTTGGTCTGTTCTCTAAAACGGCAATAGCGTGGGTGGACTGCATGTTCAGCCCAGATAAGAAATATGTTGTACAATTTGACTAATGTTAGCCTGGTCAAGACACTACTTATTAGACTACTTTCCATAATAATTAAGGCAATTTAAACAAGTAATTGTACTCAGTCAGAGACAATTGAAGGGACATGGAGACTGACAATGGAGTTTTTTTAGTTGCTCCATTTCTCTACACAGTCTCTACACGGGGTAACAGATCATATTAAAGGCATGCATTGAAGACATAATTCCAAAGCATGCCATGCCGATACACACAATATAGATACATCATGCAGTTCTGACAGATTTAAAGCTATGACTGGCCAGACATCAATGAGCACTTTGGCTCCAGGGCTAATTTTAAGAGCCTGTTATCCCGAAGATAACCAAAGTGCTCTGATATCTGGCTGAACTTGCCCCTGGTGACCGATTCCTATGACCCCTGACCTTCTCAAGCATCCGTGTCAGTCGTGGTTTGTGCGGCTGTGATGCATCAAGTCATCCCCACTTCAATCTGCTGAAGAGGCTTCCTGACAGCATAATGCCTTTCAACACATTTCCATTTTTTTACACTATGGTTCTGTCTAAAACTACTCATCCTCTGTTCTCTGCATCTCCCACATTACCTGTGAAGATCTATTTGTGTAGGTGGATCATTTTGTAATAAACCCATAATAGTTTTTGTCTGGCCCATATTTGGTTGTGTTCTGGCCAAGAGGTGCTGCTCACTCTTACGGAACCCTGGTATGTGATGGCATGATGACAGCTGTCAGTAGTCCTACAAACACCGGGGTTAGAGTGACAGAGATCAAGCAAAGACAAACCCAATGCTTTAGTTTTATCTTTTTAGTTTTATCTACCTTGCTTTAGCTTGCTGTTCTCTTGCTG
>CM059280.1:28320885-28340885 GCA_030347295.1 Setipinna tenuifilis
GAGGAAGAGAGTCCCTGATATGCAAATAGAAAAAAAACATAAAACAGGAAAGAACACACACATACATATATAGGGGTACACACACACACACACACACACACACTAATATGCTTTGTATATCAGATGTGACTGAAACTCCAGATTGGCCATGTGTTTGCTCAGCACTGGGTGGGAGGCCTATGGTTAATTTGCCACGGTTACCCAGTGATGACAGGCTACCAGTCACTGTGACTGAGTTGTGATTACATTTGTATAAATGAAAAGGAAAACAGCTCTCATTGAGAGTTACACATAGGATTACAGGGCAAGAAGCAACAAAAAGCTACAAAACAAACAGCAAATCAGCAGCGCACCTGACTGTGAGAGTTTGTGGCTTCATTTGGTGATCCGATGTGGTGCCTGAGACTGGGCCAAGCTGCACAGCATCTCAGAAGATCCACAGTCATTGTTTGAATTACAGGGGGTACTGGGGGGTACGGTACCCCCCAATCAAGTAGCTCTCAAATGGACAAAAAATACCAGGGTTGGGAGGTGCCAACATTAATGTAATTAATGTTAAACTTAAAAGGTAGTACCTCCCAATTATGAAGGTGTAATTTACACTCTGTCATCTGCACAGTGCTCTGGTCTGTCCATCAAGGCTGAATAACTATCCACATTGACACCGAATGAGCACAAAGCTCACAATACACAGAAAGCAGGTGTATTAATAAATCACTAATTGATAAAAAATATGGTATAAGTATAGAAATGTGTACAAATAAAACATGGGCATCTATAAAGGTAATACTTTTTAAAATTTAATTTAATTTAATTTTTGTATTAATTTAATTTAATATTTTCTGTGTAAAAAAAAAAGAAAAAGAAAGTGTAGAATTCTCTGGGCACTTACATTCTCAGAAATGAGATTCTCTTTTAAAATTGTTAAAGGCTTCTCAGTTTGTCTACATGGGGAATACACTATCAAGCCTTCACTGTCACATTTCATGATTGAGAGGGTGTTTCTTGAACCACAGGCAGTGCTAAATCTTTGCCACGTGTAGCCCTGTAGTTGAGGACCGGTGAAAAAGCTTTGTTCACCTGAAGCTCTGTGTTGCTAACATGTCTCTGTTCTCACCTTTACATGTGATCTTTGTCTGAATATGCTAAATGTGGTGATGACATTCTTCTTCATCATCGTATCCTACAATTATACATCATAACCAATAATTACATGTACAGCTATCTGGCATCCTAGCTCTGCTTGCCCACAATTTCCCTCCCATTTTACTCTACATTAGGACTACATTAGGATACTGTTTTAGTCCATTCAATTCTACATTATCTATGCTGTCAGATATTGTTTTAATTCTTTCAAATCTACATTATCTATGCTCATGTTGCTTCCATCTGTTGCACTTTTGACTATCCTCATCAAATCGGCGATGCCATTGAAGGAGATATATAACGCTTCTTGAGAACTTTGCATTAAAATTCCTACGTCTCTCCTTTTAGGCTGTTGTCACCTGTTGCTATAGTAACTCTCCAAAGCATAATTTACAGCCTGCTTACAAATAGAAGATGGGACAGGACATGCAAAAAACAGTGTTCTCTCTTTCTGTCTGTCTGTCTGTCTGTCTGTCTGTCTCTATCTCTGCCTCTCTGTCTCTCTCTCTCTCTCTCACACACACACACACACACACACACACACACACACACACACATTCAGTTACAATTCATACACATATTGCATCACAGCATATCATTCTGTTTCTCTTAATCACACACACACTGATGCTAGTCCATACATAAAAGTATGGAATGGCAGGTCAAGGAAAACAATGGAAAACAAATAAACAAATATTAAGTCATTTATTACATATTAAAGCTATTTCATTATGTGTCTCATCCTTAATAATTTGCAACTGAATTTGTAATGTTATAGTGTTTAAAAGGAAGGAGTTTTGTCAAAAGGTACAGAATTGATTAAATGAAAATGATACACATAATAATCGCAAATATTGCTAAGAAATCAGATAAATGCTCTAGCCTCTTTTTCATTAAAAAGTTAATAAGCTGTGTGTAGCTGTTTTATTAGGACCAGGTTGTGCAGGGCAGCCATATGGTTATGGGAGACAGGCAACCACAGAATGGAGCGAGAGAGAGGGAGGAGAGCAGAGTCGTCAGAGTGTTGTCATGGCCTTGTCATGGTGTTTTCATGATGTGATGAATGTGATGCACTAATTTTCAAACACCCCCCAGAACGAGGCAAATCACGTTCCACTTTTCATCATCATTTCATCTGGACTACCATTTATCAAATCATGTTGGCTGCACACACCACTTTTCATCTCTCTCACACACACACACACACACACACACACATATACATGTACAGACACCAATCCATGCACATACCACACTTCACCACACTACAACCTCGGCCCACAACACACGCACACACACACACACACACACATGCACACACAAACAGACGCACACAAACACACACACACACACACACACACACACACACACAGAATAACCCCTCTTAACCCCCCAACAACCCCCCCACCCAGTCCTCTGCTCATTAGAAAAATGAAGCCATTTCTGGCAGCTCCACCTGCCCCTGCACAGCCAGCATACCCAGCTCCAGATGTGGCCTCCCTTTGACGCGGACCGAGCCTAGGGAGGGAGGACCCCACTGGCCCAGCAGAATACCAGCGCTGCACCTCACCACACCGTACCACACCACATCGGTTTGCTTCATCTCCAGCAACCAGCTCCAGCCCGGCCTCATGCGCCCATACATCCATACACCCCAACTCAAACCCAGTCCAGCCCAGTCTGGCCCACACTGCCTCACACAACCACAGGCCTGTGAAAAATGGGCCGACTGAGCACCACAACCTATGGGGTCAGTCCGTCAGTCTCTGTTTGACAGATGCAAGGCTGAAGGGGGGGGGGGGGGGGGGGGGGGGGGGGGGTGCTCTGGGTTGGGGGCTCTGGGTGGTGTTGGGTGTTCTGTCTGGAGTGTTGGGGGGGCATTGATGGCATGAGTAAAGGAGTGTAGTCTATTTGTTATTGGGAAAGAGTCATTATGGGGCTTTGACGGAATGCCCTGTTAAAACTAGTGTCTATGCAGTGTGCTTGTTCTGCCAGTTGTTTGTCTTTGTGAGCACAAGACAGATAATAACTCCGGGGATATTCCTTTAATGCCACCATTAAAAACATGGAAATTCCATTTGTTTGATGACATGGGAAAAAAACAAACAGAGATGATCCTTCAACCCCCCCCCCCCCCCCCCCCCCCCCCCCCCCCACGCCCCCTTTTTGTTTTACCCCCTCAAACTCCTCCACATTCGTCACATCCGGTCTTCTATCCTTCCTCAAGTCCCTGTATCCTTCCTTTTTTATTTCATTTCAGACGTGCTGTTTTTTCTCTCTCACATCTTTTTTTACGTCTTTTGTGTAAAGGTGCCGAGCTCTCATGTCAGAGTGATAATGTGATAAAGTGAGAGTAATCTCCCACTGCCCATGTGACCGGGGCCCACTGGCCGCCATCTGTGGTCAATAAAGGCTTAAAAATAACTGCGCGGGGTAAACTAACATTTAATGTGCCTCTCCAAACAGCGCCTTCCCTCTGACCCGCTGTGGTGGCGACTAAGGGCCTGCAGAAGCCTTTCTTATGTTCTTAAGGTTAAGAAAGTTTCAAAATGTTGCATGCATGCGGCTTGTTGCCTTTGCTAATCAGGCCCAGGCAGAGAAAACAAACTATTTTCGGGGGGTTTGGCCTCGGGGACGGCGTGGGGTTACCATGCCAGTTCACCGGCGAGGCTGTTCTCTCTCTGTGGCCGACGCGCTCCCACAGAAATGAGGTGGATTTGCAGGGCTGGCCACTTCGCTCGAGGTCGTTTCTGCCCCGTGCTCGCCGACCAGCTCCTGTCACGCTACAAGGCTATGCGCACACCCAACAGCACAATGATAAATGCAGCTCTGAGCAGCACTGCTGAAACCTGCACTGGAGAGTTTTTGTGTCTCAAACCTGTGAGAATAATTACCTAAAATACAGGCAGAACCCTTACACAAACAAGAGATTAGCTAGGACTGCTAAAAGCTTGCTAAAGATGTGCATAAACTTGTGTTGAATTGTCTCAGTATAATGACCAAGAACCTTAACATATTTTAATGTAAAAAAAACAACTGCTACAGATTACTATTGATTTACTGATTGTTAGTCTCAGAAGTTTTGTTTAAGTAAAAATTGTGATTAAGTGAATTGAACAAAATTAAATTAAGACTGTAACTATTCTTGCTTTGAGGCTTTTATTGTTATGTATAACATATCCATATAATTAATATGTTATATAATAATAATAATAATAATAATAATAATAATAATGTGTAAATGAAATACAAATGCATTATCAGAATTACAATAATATATTTGATTTATATAAATCATACATAATAAAATAAAGACATTTATATTGTATAAATAAGGTGAACACAAAGCTCCTAGGGCTTGTAATGTCATATTTATAAAGGCATCAATCAGCAAAGACTCAAAGTCAGTGTACACTACAATTCCGTGACAGACAGCCAAATAAAAGTGAAATATGCTGACTCATCATCACAGCAAACAGACTAAGGCCTTTCAGATATGACACCCAAATCTTTTCACAAGTTTATTTTCTATGCTGTGGTTAAGATGCTAATCAGTTTAGTTGAAAGGACGAATGTGTAAAGGTCACCCTGACAAGTTCAAGGACCTGAAGCTGCTACACCACACCCTGCCTTGTCTGTCGGCCTCCCACCAGCAACCCATGGGCAGCTCTGCATGTTAGTGCAACAGCAGTATGACAGTGCTGCCCTCTTCTCTCCTGTTCTTGTCTGTTTTTTTTTCTACTCTTCTCCTCGCCTCTCCTATCCTCTACTCTCCACTTCTCCTCTCCTCTCCTCTCCTTTTTATTTATCTCCTCTCTTCTCTCCTCTCCCCTCCTCTTCTCCTCTGTTCTGTTCTTGTCTTCTCTTCTCCTGTTCTGTCTTCTCTACTCCTCTTCTCTCCGTCATGTTATGACAGTGGGGCATTTCCCGTATCTGCTACGCTGTCTGACTCACGGCTCCTCTGGTGGTCTCTTTGTTTGTTCCCCATTCACACAGGAAGCGCCCAGGACACACCCTCTCCGTACCTGCCCAGCGCTGGAACGCAGGTAATTACGCCCCTCTGCCTGACGTAAACCTTTAAATATCAGCCTGGCTTGGGGAGTCTTTCAAGCGCCATTGACACTGACATGCAGACTAAGCCCAACAAAGTAGCGCCCAGCTTAGTCTTTCCTGCACTGCTAATCCACTCATTTCTTGCTGCTCTTTCTTCCTCCAATAGCATGTCTAGACTGGGTTTTCGGGGGCCTCCAACAAAGCTTTGGGAAAACGCTAAACTCTGCTTCTCATGGCTGCGGCCCCTACAGCTAGCGTCTGAAGGCGGAGATATTAAGACGCATTTTCTATGCCCTCGCAAAATGCAGAGGACCTCAAAAGCAACAAAAACAAACCACACACACACACACACACACACACACATACACACACACACACACACACACACACACACACAAACTCTCTGTATATATTCCTTTTGCTGTCTCTGTCTTTGTCTCTCTCTGTCTCTCTCTCACACAGACACACACTGAAACCTGGCTGGTACCATACCCAGCTCAGTGTGGGCATCATAAACTTCCGCAGCTTTGGCAGACCAAAGTCTGAGAGACCAGAGTCTGAGAGTCGGAGTGGTGTTGTGTCAGCCCCTGTTGATATGTAGCCTTGGAGAGCCACTCATCACTAGTGGCTGAAGGATCCCCTCCGCTCTGGGGGCTCTGGCCCTCTGATGTGTGGGAGCACAGGAGAGCATAGCGTGACAGGAGGGGGCAAATCACAGCCACTACCCAGAGTGCAACGCAATCCTTTAGGGGTGTTGTGGTTGGGGTGGGCAGGTTGGGGGGGGGGGGGTGAGATGGGGTGGTGGCTGTGGGAATCCCCCCTCCTAGAGAGGCCTCCAGTCATCAATATCCTGCCTCCAAAATCAGCACCCCCCGTAACAGTAAACAAAATACTCTTTCAGACACACACACACACACACACACACACACATGCACATGATATTTACAGCACCTGAAGAGAGTGAGAGAGAGCGAGAGAGAGAGAGAGAGAGAGAGAGAGAGAGATGGAGAATGTTTATAGTCAACAACATCAGAGGGCAGTCACCTTTGTGAGACTTGAGAAAATGACTGGCCGCCACTAACCTGGGAATTATTTACAGACAAACAGACAGAAACACACACACACACACACATGCATGGAAGCAGGGAAACACACATATACACACACATGCACGCACCCAGACATGCACACACATGCATACACACACACACACACACACACCAAAGGAACAAAGAGGAACATAAAAACATTCATCTCAATTATTAGTGCCCCTTGAGCAGCTGAAGAGAAGGGTTGTGTACATTTTTCCTTCAGTGACTTCTGTATCCTACCCTAACCTACCCTACCAAAAACACAAACTTACACAAGGATGCCATGTCTGCACGTACACACATAGAGACAGGCACCTGCACAAACTCTCACATACACAGACACACACAGACAAAACTGCACTCCTAGCAAACAGCCCAATCTCTGTTTTGTATTCATCTAGGAATTAGAGCTGACATTCTCTATTGATTAAACAGTTTTCTCATGTGCCATCGGGATCATTGTGGTAATTAAGAGCACGGGCAGCCATTAGACGCAATGTCAGGCGGCGAAATGAAAAGGTCAATAGGAGTTGGAGGGAAATATGTCAGCCTGCGCAGCCTCTGACAGTGAGAGTCCACTGGGAAGAGGCGTGAACAGGCGCCAGTGCATGCACACACAACGCATCCAAATTAGCACTAATGCTGCTTAGCTTAGCTGCACAGACAGACAGGCTAGGTGTGGAGGAGCTTGTAAATGCTGCTGGTGTGTGTTCACAAAAACCTGAAGACATATACATGCACGCAATAAAACACACACATACGTGCGCGAGCCACACAAATACACACACATGCACACACAATTACAGTGATCAAGAGATTTAATAAATTAAAGTGTGAATGTAGATCAGAACCTTATTTCATCTCAGGCCCTCTTGACATCTGAGAGTAGCCTACCCACACACACACACACACACACACACACACGTGAAAACACACACACACACACACATACACACACACACACACACACACACACACACACACACACACACACACACACCACACACACACAAAGAAGTTGAAGCAGGGCAAACAATGGTATGATTACCATTCATTTTTTAAAATGCATAAAATTCACACAAACAGCTGGATTCAATCTTACTTACGCGTAGCATGTAATCACAACATAAGAACAAAACATCACAGTAAGAGAGAAATGCAAAAGTTTTCAAATTTTTTTACTCTGCTTTTAATCATTTTGCCATTTTACATGTGAAATGTGACTTGACTCATCCTTGTTTTCTAGATTGTTGTCTAGAAATTAAACCAATCCATCGTTTTTTTTTTCTGGCGTGGCGTTGGTGGTGCGGACCGTAACTCAGATGAATGCGAGTGCTGCTATCAGTGTTATTATAAATGCTCCGGCGTATGAGGACATGCTCTTCTCCCCCTCAGGCCTGGCCGTTCTGATGAAAGACTCTCCTGATGAATCGCCCGTGCTTGTTCAGTCGTACAATCTCTTTTTCCCCGGGCCCACTGAGGCACAGTCGGTTTTGGGGTGGGGGTGGTTTTGAGTGGGGTTGGGGCGCTCTGTGAAAAATGCCCAGTGGGGTTTCCTGCCTGCAAACTCAGCTCTGATAGATGCACCAAACTGTTGCTCGACGAACCACACAGGGAAAATGAGCAAAAAAGATAAATGCTACATAAATAGAACTTGCTAAAAAATCTTGTTTTAGGACAAGTTTTTTTTTTCTTTTTTTGTGGGGCAAAATGTTCAGCAATGTGCTTTATTTTCTTTCCCCTCTGGCTCGTAGAAGGCTGATGTCTTGTTCAGTCCCAGGACGGTACGTATGTATGCATGATATATTCATGTGACCTGGCTTTGGTGCATTAGCAGTGTGCTAACACTCATCAAAGAGTTTGACTGCGGCAGCCATTTTGATGAAAGGTTTCTCCACAGTGCAAGAATCCTGATCTGATTCAGCTGTGAGGCTTTTATTGCTCCTCTCCTTGCTTCCTCTCCTCCTTTCTCTCCCTCCCTTCTTCTATGATTCCTGTTATTATCCTCCTCCTTCTCCTCCTCCCCACACTCCTCCTCTCTCTCTCTTTATGTACAATGGTTGGACAAAATGAAGTTAGTTGTCATGGACTGGTTCTTTGTCCATCTTTCTCTGGCATCTTGTCTTTCATTTCCCCTCTCCATCTATCTCTACCCCATCCCTTTTTTACACTTTTTATTGAATCATCTTACTTTTTCTCGTCTTTCCTCTGTATATTTCTCTCCCGCCTACATTTATACCTAATCTCTTACCATCTTACAATGTTTCCTCCTTATTAAAAAAAAATAAAATTTACCCCCCGGCTGCTCAGACCTCTGTCTGCCAACCCTTTCATCTCTCTGTGTCTCTCTCTCTCTTTTATTCTCTCCATATAGATTTCTATTATTCTCACCCCCGTGCCATGCCCCACCCTCTCGATGCCAGCTGCTCCCCCTCCCTCCTCCAGTGCGATGGCCACTTGCCTTGGACGCTCAGCCAGCGAAGGCGCCGAGGACTCTGGGAACAGCGAAGAAAAATCTTTATTCTCAGCTCACAGCTGTCCTCTCCTCGTTACTGCCAGTGTGTCTGGGAGATCTGACACCCATCTACTACACAGACACACATGCACGCATGCATGCACACACACACGCATGCAAGCACACACAGATATACAAACACACATGCACGCACACACACACACGCACATGCACGCATGCGCGCGCACACACACACACACACACACACACACACACAAATACACACACATACACACACACACACACACACACACACACACACACACACACACACACACACACACACACTCATACACACCCTCTGTCCTATAAAACAACTTTCACATATCTAATTAACCTGGTTTTAAATGGTAAAACCAGTCCGGCAAGGCTATCACTCCCCATAAGGCCTGTAGGACTAGCACTGTGCTGTCTGAGGCACCACTCCACTGTGTATGATACTGTGGTGGTGTGTGTAAAGCAGTGGTGTATGGGTGGGTGTGTGACACATGGTGTGTCCCATTAGGGCAGTGTGTGTGATTCTGGCATGGTGTGTGATGCAATGCTCTAGTGTGAGATGGTATACTCTGGTGTGGTGTGTGTGTCCTGCTGTGGTGATGTGTGTAAAGTTACGGTGTGGAGTGTGGTGTGTGTGAAGCTATAGAGAAGATTCTCATCTGTATGTGAATATTCATTGATCCGACACATGTGGATGCAATTTTTTTTAACCCGCAAAAATAAATAAATAAATAAAAAAATACGAGCATTGTCATATGGACAGAGCCTTAGGCATGGTGTGTGTGTGATACTGTAGTGTGTGAAACAATGGTGTGTGCTGCTGCAGTGTGTGTGTGTGTGTATGTGCGTGTAGGTGTGACCTTCCCTCTGTGTGCAGCCTCTTACACACACACATCCTTCACACACACACATCCTTCACACTCCTCACATCTCCTCAGAGACTCACAGGTCCACATGGCTCAGCACAGACTCATTTCAAAACTTTTGCCATCCTTTCCTCCCTCTCTCCATTGCTCCCTCTTCCCTTCTACATCTCTCTCTGTGTCTGTGTCTCTGTCTCTTTCTCTCTCAAAAAAGCGTCTCTTCCTCTCACCCTCCCTGTCTTTTTGTCACTCCATCTTTTTCTATTAAGTGCTTTGTTCTGTTTGGTTTTCCCCCATATGGGAGGTTGGGGAGGAGAAGGAAGGAGGAAGCGAGAGAGAGGAAGGGAGGGAGGGATGGATGGATGGAGGGAGGGAGAGGGAGAGGGAACAGGAGCAAGTGGAGGAGGCGAGCCAACTCAAACATGAAGCTCACAAGAAGGGAGGTGTCTGTGTCTCTCTCTGTCCAGGCCACACTGTAAAAGCTATCAGGGGCAACAACACAAGTCACCCCCTGGAGAATGAAAACTCCCCGCCCCCCAAATTAGGGAGGGGAAAGGTCATCCGAGGACCTCTGGCCCAGCTATGACCATCACGCTGTAGCAGCCTCTTGGCTAACTCTTGACTATAACACATGCTCATCTTTGCAAATGGCACAGCTTACTTTCGCTCATGCGTATCCCACAGGCTCAGTGCAGAAGAATATGAAATAGCACACATTTTTGGCTAAATTACTAAAGTTAATACTCATGCCCAACACAAGTTCATCTGTATAAATGATGACTGTGACGGCATGCCTGTGTGTTGCAGAAGTGAAGTTAAGTCTTGCGTATCCCACAAGGCCATTTGTCTGACTGTGACATGCTGCGTAGTCTCCTGTTACTGTGGGGGAGATCTTTACAATCAGCCCATACAGGGATACACAGCATGGCTGTCACAGACTCAAAGACGCTAGAAGAAGACATAAAATAAAATAAAATGAAATAAAATAAAACAAAATAAACAACAATAGAAAAGCATGTAGCAGTAAAGCAAAATTGAATAAAAAAGATACCACCACACATTTTATACAGGAAGAAAGAAACAGCATCTCAAATGCTTTCTATGTCCTTCACATATAGGTTTTGACAATAAAGACTCCTTGAACTGGTGTGGATCTGACTCTGCCTCACCATCATGGCTGCCGCAGGTTCGACCCTCACCATCATGGCTGCCATGCAACTGGTGAGGGGGCATATGCGGCTCTGCTATGGCTTCTCCCCGCTTAGTGGCACGCCTCGTAAAAGCCAGCAGCGGTCCAGGCTGAGTGGCACGCCATGCGCTCCTGATGGGAAGAGAGAGAGGGAGAGGAGACAGAGAGAGAGGAAGAGGGAGAGAGAGGGGGGGGGGGGGGAGAGGGGGGGAGAGAAAGAGAGGGAGAGAAAGAGAGAGAAAGAAAAGTAGACAGAGTAAAGGAGAGGGGGGGGGGGGGGGGGAGGAGGAGAGAAAATGAGGGGCAGAGTGAGTAATGTAATGAGCCGGGATGAGAGTGTGGTCGTCTGGGTAATGTGCGGTTTTAGCATTTTAGCGTCTCGAGATGAGCCGTTAGCACAGGCCATGGAGCGCAGCGAGGCAAAACTCTTGCCAGAGCGAACCACTTGAGTGTTTTCACCATCACACACACACACACACACACACACACACACACACACAAACACACACACACACACACACACACACACACACACACACACACACACACACACACACACACACACACACAAACACATATGCACTCATACACACAGACATGGCCTATCCAGGTGGTTATTCAGTCTATTTTCATTTCTAGCAGCACTGTGTTCTACCTTCTTTTAAAATGATTATTAAGTTTCTATACATTACGTATTACCCATAACCAAAAATGAATACAGTAAAGAAATATACTCCTGACTATGACTCCAGTTACTTCCTGTCACCACAGGCTGTAGGTTTGTTTTAGCAACTCGAGAATGCTGGTATGCTTACCATCATATTCTCATCTTTGTGCTTCTATCTACAACTCCAAAAGTAATGTTCTAAGCAAAGACAGTGTCGAAGTCAGCTGAGTCAAGGCAGGATTGGCCCAGTCAGTCCATTTTGTTCCAGTAAGGTGTACCATGGGACAATGGGAACATGGAAACAGTGGCTCAGCAGGAAAAGGAGTTGCCCATCAACTGAAGGGTCACTGGTTCAATTCCACTTTCTTCTGACTAGGTCAAAGTGTCATTGAGCAAGACACTGAACCCCATACTGCTCCTGGTGTGCTGATTGGCACCTTGCGTGGCAGCATTCACCACCGATGTGTGAATGGGTGAATGTGAGGTACATGCCGAGTATAGCTATGTGCAGTCCAATTCCAATGCTCAACCCAGCATTCCCACACCTCTAACATCTACACACATTTCACTTCTTCACAACTGAAATATCTCCACACCTGCAACTGTCCCTCAGCCACTGAATGACATGTTCATTAACTGACCTGCTCAAAGACTTTCAGATACTGAGAAAACTTCATCCTACCAACCTCAACAGAGGTACTCCCCTTTTTGAACACTCAGAGACTTTCATTCTACCAGCCCGCCAGTTGAGCTACCATGGGAACCATGAGGGACATTAGTGGAGCTCTCCACAGCGCCCTGGCAGATTTCTTTGGCACTACTGGACTGTAACAAAGCTTGCCATGTGTGTCTGCCCTGTGTTCTTTTGCCGAACTGTTGAAGCACTTTGAGCTACATCATTTGTATAAAATGTACTATACAAGTAAAGATTATAATTACTATTATTATTATTATTATTATTGCCATAGAATCAATCCCCATTATAAGAAACTAGATGCCACGTTAAGTTTGTCTCCGAGGTAGGGTCACGGATGGCTATAGTCTGTGTTGTTTGTTTACTCCGTTTACTGGACCTTTTTTTGGCATAGGTTAAAAAAAGATTAAACAGTCTGTCTACTCTGCAGAAGTTTGTGCATAATTAGGAAACATCTGTTTGATTCCTGCCAGTTCAAATCAGACTAAGCCTACTCCTTTAACACCCCATGTGCAAAAAAGGCAACAAGAAATACACTGACATTATGCAGTCTTGTCTTCAGTCGAATAATCAACATGGAAGTTTACAGGCAAGCACTCAACTACTGTCTGGAAAGTATGGCGATGGTGGAAGTAGCATAAAGGGTGCAGAGCTCGGACTTAGAGAGATTATATTACATGACATCGAGCTGGGCGAATTTATGCCTGCTGGATCGCTCTGATCACGACATTAAACTCAGCCCAGGGGCTTGGGTTACACTGAAACATATGGAATTAGTTTTAAACATCAATTAATATCCATGATTCATTCATGGTTCCTCTGGGCAGCTCTTCCAGCCGAGGGGGATAGGGGAGTGGGGGGGTGGAGGAGAGGATGTTGGAATGCCACGGACCCTCAGCTTGCGTTTGATCAGAATGAGTTGTGAACACGAACGCTTGTCCGCTTCTTGTGTCTGTCTGACTGTCTGTCTGTGTGTCTGTCTGCATGTCTGCATGTCTGGCTGGGCTCCCAATTGCAGCCTTGCATGACCGTCCCCATAAATGTGTCAGCGGGAGAGCTTGTGAAGGGTAGCAGGCTTTGACATGTTTGTTTTCAGATGCAGGGACTTGAGCTCAGCTGACGCGAAGGGAAAATGGCATCTCTCTCTCCCTCTCTCTCTCTCTCTCTTTTTTGTGTGGTGGTGGTGGTGGTGACGCAAATGCAGGTCGATGTGCATCATTTTTCCACAACAGGCCGTCCAAAAGGGGAACCGCAGAAGAGTCGGACGGGCACAAATCAAACCGCCATCCAAAGTGAGCCTGCACACATCTGAGCTGAAACATTTCACAGCTGAAAATCACTCACGTATAAAAGCATGGCACTTACACACACAGACACACAAACACACACACACACACACACACACACACACACACACACACACACACACACACACATTGCAGTCCAGGACTTGCAGGCATTGCTCTAAATGTCCTGTGAGCTGCCGTCAGTACTCCTCTGCACTGAGTGTCCTTTAAGGGAATAAGTAATGACTGTTAAACCGTTACCATGTGCAGGTAGTCCTCTGAGAGGCTGGGCCCTGCTGTGTCTGGGTTGAGTGTTGGTGGGGGTGGGGGCAGCTGGAGCCTCCCCAGTGGAAGAAAGGAGGGCAGGCATGGAGACAAACAGACCAGAAAGAGTGTGTCCAGTGGAGCACACCTCAACAACAGCACAACTCAACAAAGCATTTTATCTCTCTTATAAATTAGGTCGGGGGTGGCGAGAGCCCCGGAGGAAGGGCTCTGGGAGGGCTCCCCTGAGAGAGGCAATTCAGCTGGGGTGAGGTGTGTGTGTGTGTGTGTGTGTGTGTGTGTGTGTGTGTGTGTGTGTGTGTATGTGTGTGTGTGTCTGTGTCTGTGTGTCTGTGGGGTGTATGGACATAGGCCCCCGCTGCGAGACCAGCATCGACCCTTAGCCAGCAATCCTGGGAATGGAGAAGGGGTGAGAGGGGGTGAGAGGGAGGGAGATGGAGGAGGAATTGATGGGCCATGCATCAGTGAGATGGGGACAATAAGAGGAGGGAGACGTTAATGCTCCCCAATGCATGTTTGTCTCTGGGTCTGAGTTCTGGAGTGTGTGCGTGTGTGTGTACTTATGTGTGTGTGTGCATGTGTGTGTCATTCAGTCTGTAAGTGGGTGTGTATTCTCTCTCTCTCTCTCTCTCTCCCTATGAGTGTGTCTCTTTCTGTGTGTGTGTGTGTCTGTGTGTCTGTGTGTGTGGCTATAAGTGGACCCTGCTCTCCATACTTGGCCCGAGCATAAATCTACCCTTGCCAGTCTGGCCTGCACTCTTAAGGGGCCCTCTGGGTCACTTTCGGGCCTTTTATAAAACCAATAACACAAAGTTATACATTAAAAGCCGCATACATTGCCGCCAGTGATGAAGAGGAGGGCCTGGGGGAACCTCCCAGGGCCACCATTTTATTTGGGTGGAACACCCTTGAGTCATATTCCATATTGACCTGATTGAAATGATCACTTCATAAATAATAAAAAAGAACTTTCTTGAGCCATCCCCTGACCCCACCTGAAAATAGAGTGCTGTTTGATTGTGTGTGTGTGCGTGTGTGTCCATGTCCCTGGAAAGACGACAATGGAAACAGACACATTACATGCCGTTAAGAGGCACAGAAAGTAATGTTTGCCTAATCCGCATCTTTCCCTAAGACATCCGTCACTACACTAAGATTCATAGCATGCCCCCCAACCCACCCCCACCCCAGCCCCCCCAGCATACAGGCTGAGTTTAGTGGTGGGTCATAAACATTCATTTGTCTTTGCTCTTGTCTGACAATCAGTGGGGAGACTCTGCTGTGCTGTATCTTGGTGAATTTGCAGCTGAATTCCTCCTAAGACTGTGGCTAATTTGTCAAGCATCTGGCAGCTCTACACCAGTTTTGTGTCAGATTTTGGCCTGGCTGAATTACTGTCTGGGCAGAGTTGACATCAGTACTGCAAACTTCACATAATCGCTAACCTCATATCAAACTGCATATTTTCAGGCTCTGATCAAAGGAGAGTTTTTTTATACACCCCTGCAGAAGCCATGTGTGTGATTTTTTTAGAGAAAATTGTCTATCGGTTTACACAGACATATTTCTGTTTAAAGTGGTGGAGGGGCTTTGAGACAGCCTAACTCAATCATCATTGGCCAGGAATCCAGCACAACCACAGTGTTGAGGCTAATCTAGCAGTGCTGTGGCTGCTGGCCATGGCCTTCTTCTGGAAGTCTATAAAACACAGCGAGGGTAATGCTCTTGCTGATTTTATAAGCTTTGGACTGTCTGAAGAGGCTGGCTGCATCTGGGACAGCAGAGACTCTTTTGTCACCAGCTCCACAGTATGTGTTTATGCCTGTGTGTGTGTGTGTGTGTGTGTGTGTGTGTGTGTGTGTGTGTGTGTGTTTGTGTGTGTGTGTGTGTATGTGTGTGTGTGTGTGTGTGTGTGTGTGTGTGTGCATGTGTTTGTGTGTGTGTGCGTGTGTGTGTGTGTGTGTTTGTGTGTGTGTGTACACAGGGTGTGTTTCAGCACAGATGGGAGGAGAGAATCAGTGTGTGTTTGCTGCATGTCCCTTGAGTGAAATAAAAGTTGCTTTGCTGAGATGTCTTTGTGACTGTCCCCCCCGATGACACTTAGAAACTCCCAAAATGACTTGAAAATTCCTGTGAGAACAATTAAAGAAATGTATGTACGAAATGTACATGTGTTGTATATTCTGTGTGAAATCCTTTGCAAACTAAACATGTAAACTAAACATGTTGTTGTTTTAATTATCCGTTGTTTGGGGGTTGTTTTTATCTTTCAGATACAATCTATAAGGCCCACTGTACCACGGCACAATAAGAACCAGTTTAGTTTCAGGCCTTTTCGACAGGCAGAGACTAAACCAGAGCCAAACCTGCGATGTGTGTATGTGTGTATGTGTGTGTGTGTGTGTGTGTGTGTGTGTGTGTGTGTGTGTGTGTGTGTGTGTGTATGTGTGTGTCAGCTGTGGCCTGGTTAGGGAGTTGGTCCTGGGATTGGAGAGCCATAAAGAAACTAGGAAAAATGTCGGTCTAACAGTAAATAAGACACAGGGCACACATCAGGATCAGTGGTCTAATTGGTTGTAGCTCTCTCTGGTAGTGTACAGTAGCACTTGATAGACACCCATTGATGCCTCCTCTGATAACTTCCTGTCTATGGGATCTTTGCCAGACCACGCTCCATCTACGAGCTTCGCCGGAGAGCCAGGCTAACCTCTGCCTGCACGTAGACAGTGTCTCCTTTTCACATCCTTTAATTACATTTACTCCAGGTCAGATAGACTAACGACATGACACAACCAATTATCCCCATTGTGCCACTGCACTGCAGGCAATCAATGCAAAACCTGTCAGTGGTTACATGGAAATGCCTTTACACGCAGATGCACACACACACACACACACACACACACACACACACACACACACACACATTATTCTCACAGTGACTGCATGTATGACACATACCTAAACACCACACCACCTACAATGCCATTCTTCCTGGTCAATACACACACACAGACACACACACACAGACACACACACACACACACATACACACACACACACACACACACACGACACAGACACAAACACACATGCACACAGACACAAACACACGTGCACACACAACACCAACAGGACTCCTCACTGAACCCTAAGCATGCTACTGGGGCAGAGCAGAGGAGAGGAGGACCAGGAGCAACCAATTTGACAGCAGGAACCAGGAACCAATTTTTGTGTGCCCCTCCACTCTCCACCACACACATACAAAGCTACACACACACACAAACACACACACACACACACACACACACTCACACACACACACACACACACACACACCATACACACACATCCTTCTCCCAGTCTGTGCTAACCTCAGAGGTGAGAGAGAAAATGAAGGATGGATTAGCAGAAGTCTGAATCAATGAAATTACTCCAAATGACTGGGTTGGTGAGCCCGGGCCCCAGCGCTCCGCATGTTTAAGATGACATTTCAATTGTAGAAGTAATTTGCATTCTATTTGACTCAGACGCCACGGTGATATTACGGATTCAGCCGGCGCTCGTGATTTCCCCTAGTTCAAAGACATCAACTAAGCAGGGTGGCTTAACTCCGCTGAGTAAGACCGCTGTCAATCAAACCGCGGCGACACGGGCCTGTCTCGGCTTCCATTCAGCGCATTCCATTCAGCGCCGGCCACTTGTGACACCGAGCAAATCTTGTACACGTTATTAAGACAGAGAGACGGAACCCGGAACATGTATCCGTAATATCTATGCCGAGGTCGCGGAAGAGGTGGGTGTGGATGAGATGGGGAAGGTGAAAGAGAAAACGAGAGAAAAAGGAAACGAAGAAATGACAAAACGAGGCGCCTCTCTGCTTATTGCGTGTGCCGGCGCAGGGGAAGAGAGAGAGAGGCATGGATCCACTCTGTGATCCTGTTGCTAAGATACTTGGTTAATGCCACGAGAACAAGCCTGCGCCACTAATCTGCGAGAAGCCTCGCATGCCTCCACATATTTTGGCATGGGGAGGCAGGAGTCCATTACGGGCCCGCCAGACGCACTGCTGTCTATAAGGATCGGTGCCTTATCTCGCTAAATCCACACGGATTGCACAGAAATAAGAAAACGTGACACAGTTTTGCTGCTCTGTTTGGCTACCTTGTGCAATTTAAAAAAGATTACACTTATATATATATATATATATATATATATATATATATATCTATATATATATACGTGCAAAGAGACACACACACACACACAGATCAGGTAGAGTGTCTTTGAAAGACTCATTCAACAGTCAGAGTTGCCTTAACTGCTCTGATAAAAGGGACAGTTCTGTATAAACACAACCTAATAATTTCACACAGTGACACAGACTTAACATTGCATGGCAGTTCAAAATGATCGCTCTGTTTGTTTTGTCAAAGTCTGTGCTGAGTATGTGTCAGAATTTGTGTGTATGTGTGTGTGTGTGTGTGTGTGTGTGTGTGTGTGTGTGTGTGTGTGTGTGTGTGTGTGTGTGTGTTTTGTGTGTGTGTCTTTGTTGGGGTCATCAATTACTCAAACATAGCAATTGCAGCTAACTTACCTGTCTGTGTTTGTGAGCTGCTGACTGACCTCAGCCTATGAGTGTGCAGGAAATGTAGACTTTTTCCTCACCACAACCTTTTCTGTTCAAACCAAATTATGCCCATTATAACCTTGTGCTATTCTGGCTTTCCAAAACAACACCTGGGCCTGGATGGTGGCATAGACAGACAATCACACACATGTGTGTGTGTAAGTGTGTGTGTGTGTGTGTGAGTGTGTGTGTGTGCATCTGTCTTTTAGTGTCTTTCTTAGTGTGTTTGCATGTATGTGTGTGTGTGTGTGTGTGTGTGTGTGTGTGTGTGTGTGTGTGTGTGTGTGTGTGATCATGAGTGTATGTATATGTTTACATCCATGACTGTATATGTGTGTGTGTGTGTGTGTGTGTGTGTGTGTGTGTGTGTACATGTGTCTATGTGTGTATATCTGTGAGAATATGTGCTGAAAATTTGTATCTGTACTTTCACACGAATTTCTGATTGTTTTAGTAATGTAAATGTATGGGTATGCACGGACAGCTGTGCATTTTGTTAGGCACGCTCATGAAACACAATCCTTGCTGGAGAATTCTTTCTGAGGTGTGTCTGTCTGTCTGTGTGTCTGTAGAGGAGTACACTGAGGGATTGGACACTGCAGTACTTCTTTGATGCCACTACCTGCATCAGCTCAGCGTAGTGTGTGTGTGTGTTTATGACCTGGGGTCTTTGTATATGTGTGCGTGGATGAGTGTAGTGTGTGCATTCTTGTGAGAGTATGAATTCATGAGTATACCTGTGTCCATTTGTGTGCGTGCACGTGTGTGTGTGTGTGGATCCTGTAGACAGTGTGTGTGTGTGTGTGTGTGTGTGTATGTGGACCCTGTGGACAGTGTGTGTGTGTGTGTGTGTGTGTGTGTGTGTGTGTGTGTGTGTGTGTGTGTGTGTGTGTGTGTGGACCCTGTGGGCAGTATGTGCTGGTGAGAAGAGAGAAGGAGACAGATTCTCACCTGTGAGGAGCTCCAGCAAGAAGTCCAGAGGTTTTAGGGGGGGATGGAGAGAGGATGAATGTTCCTGCTTCACATTCCACACGCACACACACACACACACACACACACACACACACACACACACACACACACACACACAAATATAAATATAGAGAGAGGGAGAGAGAGAGATAATGAGAGAATGAATGCTTCTACAAAAACACATCAAAATACAATAATTCAGAGAGTCATGCATGCATACAAAAACAGATTAGCAGACACGCATCTTGCAACTCCTACAACCATACACAAACCAACACATCCATACAAACACATTCACACGACATACAGACACACACACACACACATGTCCACATGTGCAATGCAATTCCTCCATTCCAGATCCTGATCTGTTTGAGCCAGCTGCTCTAGCCTGTATATGTCATAATAATGTGTGTGTGTGTGTATGTGTGTGTGTGTGGGTGTGTGTGTGTGTGTGTGTGTGTGTGTGAGAGAGAGAGAGAGAGAGAGAGAGAGAGAGGAAGGGAGAGAGAAAGAAAGCAAGAGGGAGGGAGAGAGAGACAGAGAGAGATCGAGGGAGAGAGAGAGGGAGGGAGAGAGGGAGGAGGAGAGAGGGAGAAAGATAGAGGGAGG
>CM059280.1:28345885-28373385 GCA_030347295.1 Setipinna tenuifilis
AAGATACAGACTCAAAAGTATTCTGCCGGTGTTTCAAACTCTAATACCACATAACACTTTAGTTAACATCTTAATAATGCTAAGATTTTATTTTCTGCAATGAATCTGTTTCTGTAATTGACAGAAACATTTTTGTATTTTTATACTCAGTCATTCGGCATACGTTCTGTAGTATTAAGGTTTTATAGTTTGAGTCTGAGAAATTCTATAATCCACTTGTAATGTAATTCACAAGAACAAAAGGATTTTTCACATTTAAAAGACAACAAACATATTTTATGTTGTATTTTAGGTGTGATGTTAAACATGACTTAGCTGTTTACTCATTTTATGAGATTTTTTGGATTTTATTTGTAAAATGCATTGTTTGTGTAAAATGCTGCCTAAAAATGCAGACCATTTTATTTTACTATTTCATATATTTCTAGGATCATAAAAATAAGCCATTTCTGGAGATTTCATGTTTCCATTACCCAAAACTAAATTGAGAGAAATAACTTACGTCAACTGAAATGCTGTTCTCTGACTTTGAGGGCAACACAGTGTGACGGATCATAGCGATTCAAGTTTGAGTCAAGGCTGCAAGCACACACACACACACAAACAGAGAGAGAGAGAGGGGCTGATGAGGAAAGTGTTTTTCCTGCTGCCTCAATTCTTCAGGAGAGCTCACACACACCAACACACACACACACACACACACACACACACGGTCCTCACCATCAGTTTAATTACCACGCCAAGAAGTGCACAGCAACTTCAAAAGCTTGGCCTCAACTTTCATATATATTGATCCGAATGGTAGCTTTGGTCCCACAGGGTGTAAGAGAGAAACATGCAAGAAACCCTCTTCTCCCCATCTCTTCTCCTTCCCTCCCATCCTCTCTTCACCTCCTCCCCCCTTCTGTCCTCTCTTCACCTCTCCTCCCCCCTCACCTTCTCCCTTTTCCTCGCCTCCTCCCCATCTGCCCCCCCTTCTTTCTTTACCCCCAGCTCTTGTGCAGGCAGAGGGGGCGGCTGAAGGAGTGAGGAGGCGCACGAGGGGAGTGGGAAGGGGAGGGGCAAACAGCCCGGGGCATGGAGCGCAGGATTTGACCTGAGAGAGAGAGACAGAGAGACAGAGAGAGAGAGAGGATGCAGATGCAGAGAATGGCGGGGGGCAGAGGGAAAGCAAGAGCAAGAGAACGAGAGAAGATCGAGAGAGAGAGATAGGGAGGGAAAAAGACATATATAAAGAGAAAGATAGAGAGAAAGAAAGATATAGAGAGAGAAAAAAAAGAAAGAAGGGAGCGATATCCGTGAGTAAGAGAAAAAGAGAAAGAGAGAGATAGAGAGAGAGAGAAAGGCTGAGGAGGGGTGAAGGAAAAAAAGTGTTTTCCCACAGTTTTCCTTCTTGGGCACTGAGGTAGTGATTCAGTGCCGCCCCCAAAGGTGTGTGTGTGTGTGTGTGTGTGTGTGTGTGTGTGTGTGTGTGTGTGTGTGTGTGTGCCTCTGGCTGTGTGTAATAAGATGGTAAGAAGCATGTAAGTCTGTGCATATGTGTGCGTTTGTGTGTGTGTGTGTGTGTGTGTGTGTGTGTGTGTGTGTACACGCAATCGCGCATATGCACGTATATGCACAAGTATGTGTGTATTCTTTCAGGTCTGATTAACTGAACTAGTCTGGACTGTATTTATCTGGATGGTTTAGAATGGCAGCGTGCAGCGAGTTGGTAAGTATCTGTACCTGCATGACAGCGCGGGTTTGAAGACATGAGTGTATTTCTATGGGAGTGTGAGTGTGTGTGTGTGTTGCATGAATAAACATCTTTCTGTGTTTGTCTGTGTTAATATGAGTGCATGTCTGTGTGTAGTGGTTATGAGTGTCTATATAAGCATAAGTGTGTATATCTTTGTTTTCATAAGTGTGTGTGTGTGTGCAAGCATACATGAGCATGTCTATAGGCATGAGCGTGTCAATATATATATGTGTGTGTGTGTGTGTGTGCGTGTGTGTGTGCGTACAGACACACATGTGCATGTGTGGGTGTGTGTGTGAAACTCCCTCTGAGTGATACGATGTGCGTGAGGTGCCGAACAATCAAACCCTGTGGCGGCGGCCAGTCAGCGGTCTCAGCTTTCAGCTGTAAAATAAAACAAATATTAATAATTAAAGAAAAGAAAAAAAGAGCCCTTGGCCCCGGCGTTTCCCAGACGGCTGCATCACACCATTAGCTGTAGTCACGCAAGCGAGAGCCGGCCCTCTCGCTGCACAAACCCTCGCTCTGTTTGTTGACAAAAAAACGCCGCTTTGTCCAACCGTAATCTCCTGCGCATTTGAAAACGCATAAAACGCTGTTTTCGCAAGGCTATTTTTGATGGAGTAAAACAACTTTGGCCTCTGCTTTCATATTCTTAGAGTTCTGTAGCCAACATCAGCCCCCCTCCATGTCCCCGACACGTCAATGGCTAAAACAATAAATATGCTTACAGCGGGACTGAAGACATTATCGACGTTATCGGCTTTCTTCCTGTGCCAGCAGCACACAATAGTCTAAGAGTCCTGAGCTCTGAACTCCTCGAGTTGATATTTAGTAGTTTACGGAGGCATTCGGTGATAGTTAGAACTATAACGCACAGAGTTTTAGTGTCCATAGCAGTGCTAGAACTTCAGATTTTACACAAATAGTTTCCGACACTGACCTCTCTCCTAACCATTTACATGTACAAATACATTGTGTGTATTTGTGTGAGTACATGTGTGTGTGTGTGTGTGTGTGTGTGTGTGTGTGTGTGTGTGTGTGTGTGTGTGTGTGTGTGTGTGCACGTGCGTGCATGTGTGTGTGTGTTTAAAATTGTGGCTTCTTACACTGGCATGTATAATTTACTACTTCTACAGTGGATGTATGAAGGTAAATGTAATAACACTTAAACAAAACTATAAATTAATAATAACGAAATAAATTGGTTTGAAGAACAAATTAAATATTATTATTATTATTATGAACAACCACTTAGTCATTTCTGTAACTAATCTAAGCAGGAATGAGACTGTAAAACCCAAGAACCAGTACCCACAGAGACACTTGTTTTGGGCTACAAATCAGTGCTAAACAAAGACACAAAGACTTATAAAGTACAGGAACCAAACAGCTTTGATGTGACCATTACAGACCTTGGGCCTTTTATCCTGGACCTTCATAAATTTACACACAGCTGTGGACTAATAGTTAGGGAGTTGTGGTCTTAGGCTTGGAGGGTTGCAGGTTCAATTCCTGTACCAGTATGGAAACTATGTGGAGGAGTGAATAACCAGTGCTCTACTGCACCCTCATCCATGGCTAGTGCCCTTGAGCAAGGGATGGATGGATAGACGGATGGATGGATGGATGGATGGATGGATGGATGGATGTACTTTATTGATTCAAAGCTAGGAAATTATAATGTAGCAGCATGACACACTAGGACACACAAAGACAATAACAACACAATGAAAAAAAAGAGCACAACCTTGAGAAAATAAAGCATTTAACTTCACATTGCTCCAGGGAGACCCAGCTTGTACCTAATTCACTATAAGTCGCTCTGCATAAGAGTGTCAGCTAAATGCCATGTAATGTAATACATATTACAGTTTTTCTGAATTGCTAAAGCACAAAAAACAATTGGCTGAACAACTTTCCCAATTGCTTAAGCTATTTCTCACAACTGCTCACTCTTTTGTCAATACCTTAAACAATTTTACATAGTAAAACACAATTTACAAAACTCACTGACTCCTCTTTGCAAAACTCTAAACGCATTCTCATTCTTAAAACACATTTTGCATTATTTAACACGTGATGCAAAATGGTAAACGTTCTTCTCCACATTTCATCACAAATAGAGCACTAATGCCATACTTTAAGCACAACGAGTCATTTCAAATGACCTGACACCTCCAATGTAAGCCAATTGAGAGAGCCACCAGAAGGTTGCAGCTTGAAAATGGCTGCCAATCAGAGACAAGGGACATAGCAAGGAAGAGGAGGTAGAGGAGTCATCATCACGTTCTCGTCCATAGACTGGCGATGATCTACGAAATCTCTTTGAGACCATGGGATGGCCCTGTGACATAGGCCAGAAATAGTGTCAAGGATAGATATGACACATCAGGGCATTCTTTCCCTGTTACCTGGCAAGGAACATCATTGCTAGTAATGTGGATGAGGTGCTGTGGGCTGAACCAAACCCAAAGTTCGGCCAGAAAGACTCAGAGAAAGGCAAATGGTTTAGAGGGATTTAATGATAGATTTAACAATAATTAACAAGCAGCGAATATTCTTTGGCGGAGGTCCAGTCATCCCGGGTCTAACGTCAAGGGGTCCGACGGATCCTGCCGCGGTGTGTAGTGGGAACCGAGAGACACCCCCCGGGCGCACAGGTAGACTGGACCAAACTGGTGGTGGTGGGGATGGAGGAGGGGACTTCGAAAACGGCGGTACCTGAAGCAGCGGAAAAGGTGAGTTTAGATAGGTCATTATGAAGCAGGTGGCGGCCGCTGATTGATGCAAAGTGCGCTTTCGTGATGGCAGAACTTACGCAGGCATGATAAAGCTCAGTGATCTCTTTTTTGCAGCACTGTATACAGCACTTGTAGTTTGTACTGCATTCCCAAAATGTATTTTTGTTCAAAGTATTTTAGCAAGTAATCTAATATCACCACTTTATTTTAGTCTATGTACAGTACATATACATCCTGAATTGTGCTATGTTTCAGTTGAAAATGCATTGTCAGGGCTGTAAAAAATAACTTGTGCTATTATGCACATCTGAACGTTGTGCTTTTCATTTTTTGGTGTAGTGTTTACTAACTGCTTAATTGTAAGTTGTAAGGGGTAAGGTTTCAAAAATTGAGTTTTAGCAATTGTGAAAAACTGTGATTCCCAAGGCCTGGCATGGCCACCAAGCCCACTCGAGCTGAGCTGCCCTCAGTGGCCACACAGGCCCTTGCTTTTGCTTTTGCATGCTGCTTTACCACAGTGTGTGTGTGGGGGTTCTTCAGGCGTTTTGTATGTATATGTAAAAATGTATTTGTAATTTAATATAAATTTATGATGATTTGCACATGTAAATTCAAATAATGTGATGGAATTAGAATCACTGTGTGTCTGTGTCTGTGTCTGTGTGTGTGTCTATGTGTGTGCATGCTCACGTGTGTGAGTGCCTATAAGGGGCCTGTCCTCCTCATCTCCTTTCATTGTTGTGTCTGTAGTGTAGATACTGTAGTGTGTGTCATGCCGTGCAGAGTGTATGAAACTCAGGGATTTATTCAAGGTATTGCCTTAGTCACACACACAAACACACACACACACACACACACACACACAAAGAAGGCACTGATTGATTAAACTAGTTTCAGTCAAAACTAATCTCCTTTTTGATGTGCAAAAACAAAGATATGACAACCTTCAAAAATAATTTCACAGATGTAGATGATATTGTAGATCAAGCACTTATTTAACGAACCTCCCTAAGAATAATAATAAACAAAATTCTTATATTTAATATTACACAGTATTGGCTCTTGAACATGGTATGCTATGAACAGCATATCAGCATAGGTAGGAGGAACAACCCCTGAGAGTGTTGCTAGGCCGAATGCTGAAGGAGTTAAAATGTACAATCTCTCAGACTCCATTTTGTGCCTTTTCTACTATACGTAACAATAAAAAACCTTTTTTGTCGAGCTATCAGAGCAGAAAAAAATAAATATAGCCTACATGTTGCAATTTAAAACACCCACAATTATGTGTTTATGCATACAGAAATAAGACTTTTTTGTAGATTTTTTTTCCTTTTTTGTGCTGTTTGATGTGTGCCCAGTGCGTATGGTGGGGTAATGGGTTTTTCAGTGCTGAGGTGGGTGCCAGTGGTGGTGCGGTTCTGCTGGGCTTGGGCCCGGACCCAGAGCACGGTTCTCACCACAGGTTCTCAGACATTCCAGGGAAACGGCCGTCTGGGCAAAACCGCCTGGAAGGGGTGGAACATGTGTGCCACCCTGCATGTGTGTGTGTGTGTGTGTGTGTGTGTGTGAGAGAGAGAGAGAGAGAGAGAGAGAGAGAGTGAGTTTGTGTGTGAGCAAGCTTGGGCAACCAACCCTCTGTGCCAGCCGACACTGGTACTACCCCCCGAGTCATGGCACCCCAACACACACACACACACACACACACACACACACACACACACACACACACACACACCCACACACACACAGCGTACCTGCAGGACCTCCCTCTAAATCCCTCTCTCAGTCTCAGGGTGCATATATTTTGAGCCTCTCTCTCTCTCTATCTTTTCCTTTCTTTCTTTCTAGCTGGTTTGATATGTGTTTCCTTTCTCCCCCACTCTCTCTTTTAAGGTGTTTTGCTTCATGGGAGTCTAATTCAGAGGTGAAGATGCAGTGATGGTTCTTACAAACCCAGTACAGTTGCCCTTCTAAAATATGCTGCATGCCACATTAGTGTACCAAGTCAATATTAAAACATCTATTTTCAATTTACTGACAGTCTGCCACATCAAAATATAGCATTGAAGATTATCTATCCCAGATGATTTTGAGGAGTGTTATATTAAACGGGTGTCCATGTTACAGTTTTTATGCTTGCTTACATGCTAAAATCTAAAGTTTTCCATAATTAATGAAACCCTATACTCAAATAACAAAACATCGGCTCAGGTAGACACTACTCTAAGCACTTTTTCAGCTTCACATGTTTTGCAAAACACTACACACAGTCATTTACAAAACATTAGACACATTTACATGCATTACACACATGATTCTATTGTAATGTCACCTTTTTTCCAAAACACTAGCGATCAATTGACCCCCACCTTGCAACCAACTGGTTAAACACAATTGTCCTGTGCCAAAACACTAAGAAGTAAAATGCAAAACACAGTAGTCAAGCTTAAACACTGCAAAATAGAAAACAGGGGAGGGGTTACCCTGACCTGAATATAAATGTAAGGCAGTGTTGTAGCAAGAGGAAGAGAAAAAGGGACAGTAAAGATTAGAGTGAGATGACATATAACAAGAGGATGAAGGATGAACAAGGATGAAATTGATCACATTGGAATGGCATCGGTTGACTACCTTGCCTCCAAATTGGCCAGAGATTATGTAGCTTTTTGTCTCCAACAACACTTTACTGTGTTTTACTATGTTTGCTGTGAATATGGTTCTTTGTAGAAATGGTTTTCAATATATCAACCATGCAACAAGCAAACACTTTAGCATATTGACTGCTTTTGCATTACAAAAAAGTAAAAAAAAAACAATTGAAATATATTTGGTGAACAGCATTAGTCATATGTTGTGTTTCATGAAGACATTCGTGTCATTTATCAATATCCCAGAAAACCCAGATCATGTCATTAGAAAAGTCAGAATGTTACAAAGTGTTTAGGATCGATTACCACAGTGTGTAACTCACTAAAACACAAAGAGATCATATGAATAATGTGTGTGATTTGGCAACAAAATCATATTTTTATAAATAACTGTATAGTTTTGTAAGAAGGATATAATTTTGTTGCTTGTTCTGTTAATTGAGTGTATGGTTGCATTAACTGTGTGCAGTGTTTTGAAAAATGAGCACAGTTTTTAAAATTGGGCTTTAGAAAATGCAAAAAACTGTAAAAGATCCTCTAATGTGGTCCCATTAGGAGAGTATTTAGTGTGTGTGCCACCTGAGCTTGCTGCATCTGTGGTACTGGGGCTGCCTGTCCGGCCAATAAAAAAACAGAAAAAATACTCACAGAGGTGTGAGGCATCACGAGCTGGGGGTGAGACGTCACGGAACACAAATCTCCCTTTGCGTACACACACACACACACACACACACACACACACGCACACACACATACACACACACACACACACACACACACACACACAAAAATACAGACACACAAACATACACACATATACATACAGACAAACAGACTTTCTCTCACTCTAATAAAAGTGTTAAATCTCAATCTCTCTCTCACACACACACCCACCCACACACACACACACAGTTGAAGACTTACACTGACACGCACAGTGGCTGTGTTGCTTTTCATCAGCAAATCAGCAGACATGGCTGAGTGTATTAATATATTTTAATGCTTTAAGATGGCCTTATTAAACAGGGTTCGCTCGTCGCGCCGTCCGCACAAGAAAGGTCAACCTCCGGCGCCACACACCACACACCACGCACCTCCGTGCTGACCGCTCCCTGCCGCAGGGAGATACCGTAACGAGATCCGAGCTAGACCGCAGCCAGACCCCCTTACCAGCTAATGAAATAGATGCCCTGGGCTTGCCAGCAGGTAGAATCAGAACATCCTCACCATTGTAAATAATCACATTCTAGAACACTGGTGGTGTGGGTGGCGAGAAGGCACCCATACACTCAGTTAACAGAACACCCCTGCCCTATTGCAAAATGCTATTCTGTTTACAAAACTATACACTTTTTTAAACAAATGTGATTTTGTTGCCAAATCATACACACATGATTCATATGACCTATTTGTGTTCCAGTAAGTTACACACTATGGTAATCAATCACTTTGTAACATTCTGACTTTTCTAATGGGTTTCATTTTTTCAGACATATTGATAAATGACATGAATGCATTCATGAAACACAACATATGACTAATGCTGTTCACCAAATATATTTCAATATATTTCTTTTACTTGTATATAATGCAAAATCAGTCAATATGCTAAAGTGTTTGTTTGTTGCATGATTGCATATTGAAAACCATTTCTCCAAAGAACCATATTCACAGCAAACATAGTAAAACACAGTGAAGTGAAGTTACAGTTGCTTAAACTCAATTTTAAAAACTGGGCCCATGTTGACAAAACACTACACACAGTTAATGCAACCATATACCCAATTAACAGAACACCCCAGCTCTATTGCAAAATGCTATTCTTTTGTCAAAAGTGTACACATATTTATAAAAATGCAACTGTGGCACCAAATTGCACACACATGAGTCACATCATATGTTTGTATTGGAATAAGTTAGACACAGTGGTAATTAATGCTAAATATTTGCGCTTTCTTGTAAATTACACAGACAAAGTAAAATATAGTAAATTCACCACTAATGACACCAATTCACAAATTCAACACTACATGACAGCAATTCTGCAGAATAATGAAAATGTTTATTTTTTTATCCTGTAACTAGACTCAACCCAGCCAATAGTTGCAGCAACAAAGTATATACTGAACAAAACAATACACAACAGTATCTTTAACCATTTTGAAGAAAAAAATAGGCATCCCTTCTCCTTGCTGCATCTGGCCACAGAATTTCATCGAGATCGTAAACCTTCCACCGCCAAAGCTGAGAAATACTCTTCTATTGGATTTAGAAAAGGAGAGTATGGTGGAAGAAAAAGGACTGTAAACTGTGGATGCTGTAGAAAACAATTTCGTACCAAAGGAGATCTATGAAAGGACACATTGTCCCACACAACAATGTAACGCATGCGTTCATTCGTGTTCACTGCAGTTACAATGTTGTGTACTCTGTCCAAAAATGCAAGGATAAGTTCAGTGTTGTATGAACCCAGGTTAGCATGGCGGTGGAGGACTCCATGTACTGTTATAGCAGCGCAAAGGGTAACTACACAGGGTTACACACAGTTAACACATAACACATGACAAATGCTGTTCACTAAATATATTTCAATAGATATTTTTTTACTTTTATGTAATCCAAAATCAGTCAATATGCTGAAGTGTTTGCTTGTTGCATGGTTGCATGTTGAAAACCATTTTTTCAAAGAACCATATTCACAGCAAACATAGTAAAACACAGTGTTGTTGGAGACAAAAAGTTACTCTAAGTATCATGTCTGGCTAATTTGGTGGCAAGTCTCAACATAGCGTTTTCAAGGTAGTCAACCAATGTCATTCCAATATGATCAATTTAGTCCTTGTCTTTTCTGTCTGCTCTCCTCCCATTGTACCTTGCAGTGATAGTATTTACCTCTTCCTCTTGTTACATGTCATCTCACTCTAACCTTTACTGTCCCTCTTTCTCTTCCTCTTGCTACAACACTGCCTTACATTCATATTCAAGTTAAAGTAACGTCCCAGTTTTCTATTTTACAGTGTTTAAGTATGATTGCTGTGTTTTGCATTTTATCCCTTAGTGTTTTGACACATGACAATTGTGTTTTAAGAGCGTGGTCAATTGGTAGTTATTGTTTTGAAATGTAAAAAAGGTGACAATACAATAACATCATGTGTGTAATGCATGTAAGTGTGTGTAATGTTTTGCAAATCACTGTGTGTAGTGTTTTGCAAAAAGTGTGAAGCTGAAAATGTGCTTAGAGTGGTGCCTACCTGAGCTGATGTTTTGTTATTTGAGTATTGGGTTTCATTAATTGTGGAAAACTTTAGATTCTAGCGTGTAAGCAAACATAAAAAAGTGCTAGTAGAGATTTGTATGTATTGATTTGAAACAAGTGAATAGCTAAATTGAAAACTGTGTTAAGGCTGAGAATGTGTGTATGGTTTTGATGATTTGATGTGGAGTTCTGATGTTTGAGTGAAAGGCATTAGAAATGTTGTGCTATATAAAGATTTTGTGTGTAAGCAGTTGAAAAAAACTGTAATTACCACAGTGTGTAACTCACTGCAAATCACTGTGTATAGTGTTTTGCAAAAAGTTTGAAGCTTAGAGTGGTGCCTACATGAGCCGATGTTTTGGTATTTGAGTATTGGGTTTCATTAATTGTGGAAAACTTTAGATTTTAGCGTGTAAGCAAACATAAAAAACGGTAATGCAAAATGTGTTTTACAGGTTTTTTTCAACTGCTTACAACTAATATCACGTCATATGTATAAAATGTTTTTTCATTCATAACCACTAGCTACAGAGCTTTGATACAAGCTATGCCCTGTGTTTGCTTTGTCACTTGTCCTTGTTTTGCACATTGTGTAATGTGAATGCACGTGTGTTTGTCCACGTGTGTGTGTGCACATGTGTGTAAGTATGAATGTGTGTCGTTTCTCATGTCTATGTGTGTACGCACTGTGTGTGCAGATAGTGTGTGTATGCACTATTCTGTATCTGTTTTGTCCATACTGTGTTTTAACAGTTTCATGTACCACCAATTGCTGCAGGTGAAATGTTGTCTCGTCTCACTATGTACTGTGTATCTATTTATTTAGAAAATTACAATGTTCCAAAATTGTTTGTGTTGATTTCCACTTGCATACTACCATATTTTCACTCTTGTATGGCAATATATTACAGTTTTTCTCAAATGCTGAAACACAAAAGCCAATCCTCTAAACCTAATGACCAGTTGTCTAAACACATTTGCTAAATCTAGCCATCATTTGCCAATACCATAAACACATTTCACATGAAGACACAATTCACAAAACACAATCTCCGTTCTCATAAATCTAAACACATTTTTCCTTTGCTAAAACACAAGTTGCAAAAGAACTCTGCTCATATTCTCAAATGAAAGCTCATGTGATGCAAAATGCTTGCCACAATGAGCAGTATTTGAACACAATGAACACACCTGGTGTCATTCATTACACACAACGACTCAAAATTGAAGACACCTGTTGCTAATGCTGTGATCACATGTATAAATGCAAGTTCAGTTTGCTTAAGATTCCAACCAAACACAATGGATGAACGCAGAGTCAGGGGAAGAGGAGTTCGTGCCAGAGGAGGAAGAGGAGCAGGCCAACGAGGAAGAGGAGTTCGCGCCAGAGGAGGGAGAGGAGCTGGCCAACAAGGAAGAGGAGTTCAAGTCAGAGGAGGAAGAGGAGCAGGCCAACGAGGAAGAGGAGGTCCAATCAGAGGAGGAAGAGGAGGAGGCCAACAAGGGAGAGGAGGAGGCCCAGGAGGGAGAGGAGGCCAACAAAGGAGAGGAGGAGGCCCAGGAGGGAGAGGAGGAGGCCCAGGAGGGAGAGCAAGACGACGTCGCACCATCATTACGGACGAGATGCGTGCAACAGTCATTGACCATGTCGTTACCCATGGAATGACAATGGCTGAAGCAGGACTAAGAGTCCGTCCAAACCTAAGTAGGTTCACCGTGGCCACCATTATCAGGGCATTCAGACAACACAACAGGTATTGTACGCCATTGCTTTCTTTGTCACAATACAGTTTTACAAGCCTGTATATTGCCTGTACTGTAGCAAGTATATTGGTTCCTAATCAGTTATTGCGTATTGTAAAACGTGTCAATTGACAACGCGTGTTTCTTTCTTTAGAGTTGAAAGAATGCCACATAGAGGTGGGAGGGTTGCCATATTTACAGCGGCGCAAGAAACTATCATTGTGGATATGGTGCCTGAGAACAACCTCATCACACTCCGGGAGATCAGAGACAAAGTCATTGATCATGTCAACTTTGAGGGCATCGATGATGTCAGCTTGGCCACAATAGATCGAGTTCTCCGGCGCCAAAATGTGCGCATGAAACAGGTCTATAGGGTTCCCTTTGAGCGCAACTCTGCACGACAGAAAGACCTACGTTACGAGTATGTGCAAGTAAGTATACATCCATGTTCACAGTACAGTTAGTGGACATACTGTGTTGCTCAGTGGCCTACATTACTTCTGGACAATACTGTGCTACCTGATTGACTGTTGTTCTGAACACCTGTGCAATTGTACATTTTCAGAGAATATTACACTTGGACGCAATGGCCAGACCTCATGAGTACCTCTTCCTGGATGAGGCTGGCTTCAACCTGCAGAAATGGCGGCAAAGGGGGCGTAACATCATTGGCCAAAGAGCCATCACCGAGGTTCCTGGCCAACGGGTGGGGGTAATATTACTCTTTGTGCGGCCATGGGTTCAGAGGGGCTTGTACACCACCATGCCGTCCTTGGGTCTTACAACACCCAATGTCTCCTGACCTTCCTGGACGAGCTAAGAGACATCCTCCTGGACCGCCAACAACATCATCCTGGGCCCGCACATCCCATTTATGTGGTCATTTGGGACAATGTCCGCTTCCACAAAACAAACAAAATCAGAGAGTGGTTTACCAATAATAACCAGTTTTTAAACGTCTGTCTGCCACCCTACTCCCCTTTCCTGAACCCTATAGAGGAGTTCTTCTCCTCGTGGAGATGGAAGGTGTATGACCGACAACCATACACCAGAGAGAACCTCCTAACTGCAATGGAGCTGGCCTGTGGTGACGTCCCAGTGGAGGCTTTCCAAGGATGGATGCGACATTCCAGGGCGTTTTTCCCACGTTGCCTAGCAAGAGAGAATATAGCCTGTGATGTGGATGAGGTGATGTGGCCCGATGCAGCTAGGCGACATGATGATGCACAGTGATTGTGTGTGTGTGTGGTGTAAATAAAAAAAACTTCACATGAACATGTTTTCATGACTCTTGTGTACTGTTGTGGGCAATAAATTCTGTTTTTGCATTCATATGAAACTCACAAATCTAAATGCCTAATCCTCTACAGACATCTAAGAAGATCCGTTACTGTAGTTTCCAAAAATATGCATTGGCAGTTATGACACAAAGAACAATCTCACAAATTGAGCATTGTGTTTTCAATTGTTTTGCTGTAGTGTCTAATGATGTGTATAGTGTTTACATTTTTGAAAGCTTCGAGCTGCTGTTTTGGTATGAAAGTTTGAGTTTTGAAGTGAGAAGGTGTGGTTGTGTTTATGTAGCTTTAGAAAAGGGTGTTGTGTTTAGACATTAGGGAACATAGAGGAAACGTTTGTAAAATGTGTTTTAGCATTTGAGAAAAACTGTAAAACATCCATAAAAACAAAAGTGCCTTAGATTTAGACCAATAGTGTGTAAATGATATACACAGGTATGTAAGGCTATGGAAAAATGTGTTTATAACATGAGACAAATGCTTGCTTTTGAGATGTGTTTAGAATATTTTGAATACTGTGTTTCATTTTGCAAAAGATAGGGCACTTTTTGCATTTTGTGTGAACAATAGTTACATTTGTGTGTAGAGTTTTGAGAAAAGCACATAGAGTTTTGAAAACGTGTGTAAAAGGTTGAAAAAAACTGTAAGAATGAGAATGTGTTTAGAAGTTTGCAGAGAGGAGTCAGTGAGATTGCAAATTGTCACCATTATAGATTACGTTCTTGTCCATGGGTTGACGTCAATCTATGAAATCTCTTAGAGGCCATGGAATTGGCCTGTGACATAGGCCAGGAACAGTGTCAAGGATAGGACACGTCAGGGCATTCTTTCCCTGTTACCTGGCAAGGGACATCATTGCTTGTAATGTGGATGAGGTGTTGTGGCCTGACCCAACCCAAAGGCATGATAAAGCCCAGTGATCTCTTGTTTGCAGCACTGTATACAGCACTTGTAGTTTTCATTTGTACTGCATTCCCAAAATGTATTTTTGTTTGAAGTATTTCAGCAAGTAATCTAATATTTACAGCCCTAAAACATTTTTTTCAACTTAAAAATAGCACAATTCAGGATGTATATGTACTGCACATAGACTAAAATAAAGTGGTTATTTTAGTCTATGTGCAGTACATATACATCCTGAATTGTGCTATTTTTAAGTTGAAAAAATTGTTTTAGGGCTGTAAAAAACAACGTATGCTATTATACACATCTGAACGTTGTGCTTTTCATTTTTTGGTGTAGTGTTTACTAACTGCTTCATTGTGATTTCATTTTGACAATGGTGTTTCTGTTTTGAGAATGGAGTTTGGTTTTGAACACACGTAAAACTGTTTTGAGGCAGTAGTGCACTTTTGCAACAAGAGTCAGGAGTTTTGGGAAATGCATGTGAGCAATTGGAGTTTGTGTTCACAGTTTTGAGAAAATGGGGTAAGGTTTCAGAAATTGAGGTTAAGCAAGTGTGACAAACTGTATATACATGCATGCCAACATTTTTTTGGTATACAACTTTAAAACACACTTTAGGAATTCTAATTAATGCACGTTTATTTATACTGTAAAAAGCAGGTAATCTGTGTAATACCTGGTACTTTAACCATTTCAATATTTGGCTATTTTAATTTTACTAATGTAACAACCTATTACCATATTATTTATTGTGTGTGTGTGTGTGTGTGTGTGTGTTAAAATTTAAAACCACCACCTGACCTGAACACTGATACAGTGTCTACTACAATCTGCAAAAGAGAGTATAATATACAGTATATTTTTGCTGAAATCTAAAACATTCTGATTTAAAAAATGAAATACTGCTATTTTGAAATGTGGCTGGTATGTTGTTATGTGGACATAAAGCTCAGGCATATGCTGACTCAGGCTGTCCCTGTTTGCCATGGTGCAGATGAACACTCGTCTTGTCCCAGCACTAATTACCAGTGGTGGTAGCGCCGTGTCCTCGTGTAACCGAGGGCTGTACCTCCAGGTGTTTGGCGAGAAAACCACTCTTTCGTAATAAGAAATGCAGCAGAAGGAACAACAGAAAAGCCTGCTACCTCAACATTACATTATTTTTCCACATTATGAATCACACAAAAGCAGTTTATATGACAGTCACATACAAGAGACACTGTAAAATACCCAAATACATTTTAAACTGAAAAATTTTAGAGCATTTTGTTGAACTTGCTAGCTTACAAACATCCAACATTTGAACTCAACATTAAAAAATATATTTGTATAAGCAAAAGTGATTGCTGTTCCAGTCCAACCTCATTATGCCTGTATCATCCTCACTCTCTCCCTCTCTCTCATATTCTCTCTATATCCCTCTCTATTTAGCGCTCTCTGTCTCTCTCCCACACTCTTTGTTTCTCTCATACTCACTCTCTGTCTCTCTCTCTCTGTCTCTCTCTCTCTCTCTCATATTCTCTCTATATTCATCTCTCTATTTATCTCTCTCTCTCTCTCTTTCTATCTCCCACACTCTCTGTCTCTCATACTCACTCTGTCTCACTCTCTCTCTCTTACTCTCTCACTCAATCTCTCTCATACTCTCTCTCTCTTCCACACTCTCTGTGCCTCCCATACCCTCTCTCTCTGTCTCTCTCATACTCTCTCTCATACTCTCCCTATCTCCCTCTGTCTCTCTCTCTCGGTGTCTCTCATACTCATTTCTCATACTCTCTCACTCTGTCTCCCATACCCTCTCTCTCTGTCTCTCTCATACACTCTCTCTCTGTCTCTCTCTTATACTGTCCCTCTCTCTCTCTCTGTCTCTATGTGTGTCTCTCATACTCTCTGTCTGTCATACTCTCTTTCTTATACTCTCTCTCTCTTTCTCTCTGTCCCTTTCATAGTCTGCCATCTCTGTCTTCTTCCCCAGCTGTATCCTCCACAGAGAAGTGCGTGCTGAGGAGACAGGAAATGAAGAGGTGGCCGTGGCGGGTCGATAGCCCCCGCATGGTGCAGCTCCCCCTCTAATGGGATCTAAATTGGGCTGGGGGGGGGGGGTTGAGGGGAGAGGTGTAAGGTGGGGAGTAAAGGGGAGGGGAGAGGAGGCGCAGGGGCGATTGGCAGAGGTCAGCGGAGGCAGGGGTCAGTAGCGTGGCCAGTCATGGGGAACAGACGCTGCCGCTTAAGGAGAAGAGCTGAGTGACCCCACATTCACACACACACACATACACAGACACACACACACACACACACTCATCATTTCTGTTTTACACTCACACACACCTTTCTGTTTCACACACACCACACACACACCCTCACTCAAACACACACACAGAGTACACACGCACACACACATGCATACACAAGTGCAACCTTTTTCCTCTGAAACACACATACGCACATATAAAACATGGGGGAGACATATAACTCCAAAGTGTACAACATTAAACTTTATCCACTAACACGTCAGAAGGGATTGGTTCTGTTCCCAGTCCTAAAAAAGTCCCTTAAAAAATCCCATGACATTAAATAAAGAGATATGCCTATGGTGGGACAATGGGGGAAAGGTGTGTGTGTGTGTGTGTGTGTGTATGTGTGTGTGTGTCACTACGTGTGTAAATGTGTGTGTGTGTGTGTATGTGTGTGTGTGTACATGTTCCTGCATGTGCACTGTGCTAGTGTGTGTGCCCATGCTTTAATACAATACATATTTTTTGTGTTTGTGTTTATTCTCCTGTATGATATTATGAATATATGGATGTGTGTGTGCATGATAGATTGTGTGTGTGTGTGTGTGGGAGGGAGAGAGAGAGAGAGAGAGAGAGAAAGAGAGAGAGAGAGAGAGAGAGAGAGAGCTTGTTCATACCAAAGTAGGATTTAGTTCTTATTACTCTCCTCCTATGAATGGGGACTCCAAAGCTGGATCATATTGCCTGCTCTCCGTATGGAAATGAAGTCGGCGCTTTGACGTTCCGCGTTCTTCATCCATGGAACCAGTGTGAGGATTAGGGCTCCACATTCCCATGATTCTGCGGTGTCACTTCCCACAATGCCTCTCTCTGTTTTTCCCACCTTTTGTTGCCGACCATCTTGACTTCATCTTGACCAGGACACTAGGAGAGAAAATGTTTGTTTTCGAAACAGATTCTATTTCTTTATAATCTGAAATGGTTATAAACCTGAAATGTATAACCTGAAATGCTCTATCATTTTGTGAAATAATACAACTGTGTTCAGTTTTGTACATATAACAATTTTAATGATGGCATTTAACAACTACACTGAGGAAAAACCTTTGATGAGGCAAGAGCCTTAACGATCTGGGACACCCCGTACCGTATACGGTACGGAAGTGGGGTGGTGCAGTGGAGATTTCTTTAAGACTGCAAGGGAAGCTCTGCTTCCCCTAAAATGTAAAAAAAAATGTAATGGTCAAATGTTTACAAAATGCCTTAAAACATGTCCATTTCAAACACCAGTTTGTTAATAATAGGCCCATTATCACAAATCAACTGAGTTTGTGTTGTTAACTTAGCATTCCACTTTGTTCTCATGGCCTATGGCCAACGCATTTCCTCATAGACGTCCAGCGTCAATGCACTTCAATTGGACAGCACGGACCCCTCATTTTCTATGCATGGAAACTGGATGGTCATTGGAGAAATGCCATTTTTTTCTCCTGCCCTCTGGGGGTGAATGGAATGGTGGGCGGAGTTTTATTGGTCCGGACTTCAAGCAGTCCCCGTGTTGATTGGTGAACCTCTGAATCCAGTTTTGATTGGCTGGCGTTTTTGATACATAGACTGTCACTTGGCTGCTGGAGCTCAGTCCCATCGTTGCATGCATCGTAAGACAAGCAGTGACCAATTTGTTAGCATTTCCTCAGCAAAAATACTTGTTCATTTCTTACACTGTATATAAATCACACTCACACTTATTTCCGTTTTGGTTTATTACAGTTTCCTTGTTCGTTTTTAATTTCGTTTCGTTAGAATCATACTGTTAGGTAGGTTGGCGCTAGTGCTACTTAACTAGCCCACTAGCTCTCCTGAACTAGCCCGTTAGCGCACCTGCACTAGCCTGCTAGGAGAGCACTAGGGCAGACCATTTTCTAGAGAAGGAACGAAGGGTAGAATTAACGTATAAGTAAATGGACAAATTTTATGATTGAGTTGGCAGTGAGCTTCCCCTCTTTGGAATACCAGCATCCACCACTGGGGTGGTGGGGGCACACATTCTTCTGTCATTCTATTTCAGAATGACTGACATCCAATCCAAAACCCATGCAAGAAACCCCAAGGTCTTGGCATTCAGTGGAGACCAATATTCTGTTTCTAGGCAAAGGGGTTCTCACGTTATAGAGGTTTGATTCTGGTTATACAGATTCGGTAACCTAGCCTGGGCACGCCCATACTTCCTGTGCCGCTGCATTTGAATTTCGCTTGCAAAGTCAGTCTGGCCAAACTCCCATTCTACACCGTTTCTACATTAACAGAGAAACTGGGACCAATGAAAATCTAGCATTTCAAAAAGGCAATGACGCGGTAGTTTAGCAACCGGAAATCTACCTCAGTCACTGTCAACATGGCGAACGTGGAGCAACGGCAAGATTTCAATGCAGCTGTAGCTGCTGTTTTGGAAGATGGATGAACATGTTAGCCAACGAAGTCTACAAAGAAAATCTCCTTGGCATTGTTGTCGACGAGGTTCATCTGACTTATAAATGGTAAGTGTTGCCAAGTCAACCCAGTTTACAGTATGTAAATAGCAGAACAACACAGTAATATCTTGCAAAGTTGTGGAGCTATTTCACTGACAAAATAGCTGCACGTTACATTGTCAGCGATAGCATATGGAATTTCAAGCTTTTGTGCAGTTACGTTTTTGTTTACTCATATGCACGTTACTATTCTCTGTCTTATATACATGGACACTAATGTGATTGGTCGAAGCTTCGTCCAGTAACAAACACAGGCATTTGACATACGTGGGTTAAGCCCGCCCTCTGAGAAATGGGTTTACAACACAGCTTGGCCAGACCAATGTTCGCAGAGCATTGATAAGTCGCGTTAGCCAGGCTATCGGTAACCAAATGTCCTATGGGAATTTCCAATAAGGACACAAGAAAAACGCATGGACATACCTATTGATAAAAATTAGGGCTGTCCTCAACCAAGGATTTTCTTGGCCGACCAGTGGTCGTGCATTCACTCCGACTAATCGAATAATTGCCCCGCCCCCTCCAAAAAAAAAGAAAAACGAAATAACGTGATAGGCTACACAACTGCGAGGCGGCCGTCTCTCTGCGCATTTACCACTAACGGCGAGGGTAACCTTCATGCGATTTTCAACCATGCAGGCATTTTAAAATGGTTATGTTGTCTGATTGCCTGAAATATGTGATGTAGGCCTACAAAATGTTTCCTGGTTGATTTGCAATCAAAGTTGTTGCAAGGGGTAGCTAGGCTAGCAGGCTGCTTACATGTCTGAGGTGGTAAAACATGTTTGTCGTGGAAGAATGAAAGCCGAATGTTTTTTTGCAAATTTTGCATGTAACCCTCCTTGGGTCATCCTTGTCCTTTTCGAAATGTTGCCAAATTTTAGAACTTCTTCCAGACATGGTGTATGCCGTGAAGAAAATGCCAACAGTAAATTAGTAGCACGACGACTTCCTCTATCATACTCGTCAAATTAAAAGCCCTTCAGCCCTTCGAAAAGACTCATTTTTTCCCTCCGACCAATCGACCAATAGAATTTTAGTCAGCTAATATTTTTTTGGTCGACCAACGACTAATCGATTGTTTGCCGTCAGCCCTAATAAAAATCTACAAAAAAATCAGCTTTTGATCCTTTGCCTCCAATTTTTTACTGTGTGAAGGTAAGACCTGTGTCTGCGGCCTCATTATACCTTTGCTTGGTCAGCAGGTTACTGAAATTATAGGTCTCAGTCACTTTACAGGCTCAGATGTTGGACGGAAAGTAACACCTTCATTCTAACCTCTGTACCTCTGTGCCAGTGCATCACAGAACCACCCAGACTCTTATAAATAAACCTGAGAGTGTTACCTTTCCACTGATACCAAGAACATGTCTGAGTCTAAAACTATGTAGGAACTGTGCTACTTACAATTTGGGCATACCATTTTCGAAAATAAACTTGAAATATTCTGGATCCCATTCACAATTAAATTGTTACTTTGTTGGTTATTTCTGTCTCTCTCTCTGTCCCATAATAACGTTCTCTCAGGCACTGGACTGTGCTGGCCAAATCCTTTAAGAGGGCAGGATGGTAGCCTAAAGCCCCGTCAGGAGCCATGTTTATCTCTGAGCAGAAATGCCTGTGATAGAGCAAGGTATAGGCATAGCCATGTACTAGCGCTACAAGCCCTTATATTAGTGTCCAGATACAGCAGCAGCATTAGCACTGCACTAGTATTAGACGACATACAAATGTTGTAATACTGGAATATTAGCACTACATTATTCAAGTATGATGTACTACAACATTAGCACTGTGGTAGTATTAGCCATCATTCAAGTATGATGTACAGTGATCCACCGCGATATCACAGTTCACCTTTCGCAGTCCTGCTATATTGCAGATTTTTTTCATTAATATATGCATGCTGTGTCACTATGCTTGCTAACGAAAACTTCGTTAAAACAATTTCTATAATTTATGATAACTAAGATGTAACATATAATTATTGATTAAAATGCAGCAATAATTCAATAATACATACAGTAACTGTACTAAAACAGCTTTGTTGCAGGGGTATTTTATGGCTTAAATTATAAAATAAAATGCTTTCTATATGGTCTCGCTGTATCGCAGATTTTCACCTATCGTGGGGGGTTCTGGAACGTAACTAACACAATAGACTGGTATCACTGTATACTGCAACATCAGCACTGCGGTAGGATTAGCTGTCTAGTATTCAAGGACAGTTGAGGCAAGTTTAAATGTAATGATAAATTAAAGTGGACATTTGATTTTGAAGCAAAATTCGCTTATCTCATTTGCTCCCATCTTAGTTAACCCTGTGGTAATGCAAGCAGTGGTGACATCATTTCACACCAGATCTACACTAGTTATATCTATTGTACATGAAGTGGTAAATTAGAGAAAATAAAAATAGCGCTCTATTTAAAATCCACTTTTTATATAGACTGGCTACAATGTTATGACTTGATAATCCGATGCAGCTTCTGCACTAGACTCTTTGTAGAGTCAGTTACTGATTTTTGCTTGTCCCCTTGTAAGAGCTCTATCATTCCCATGTGCAACCCAACACACACACACACACACACACTAACACACACACACCTGGCTTTGATTTGCAGCTGGTCCCCAGGCCATTTGTCTCAATGGTTCAGCTGAGATGCATGCCGTGGCAGTTTCCTCACATTAGTGCAGTAGCTAACTGATTTTACTCTGAAGTATAATGCTTGGACACACAATAGCCAGAGAGATAAAATGGCTAGCCTACTTGGCAAACTAGCACCAACGGCTGTGTCTGTTATCATGCTAATTCTCGTATAGCACTTGTAGCACTGTGCTGTAAAGTGTGTTGATATTTAACATGCTAACCATAACAGATCGCTGTAGATGTTTCGCCCATTCGCCCAAGTCAGTGACTGTATAGTGTAGCAGTTTGCACTGTAAACATTTGCAGAATCAATAATTCAAATAATGCACCCTGAGCAAACACCATGGCTACTGCACTGTAAGTGAGAAGGAGAGCTCCATACTCCCACACACCCATGGACTGCTAGTGGCCAGCTCTGGGACCTCAAGGTGGGGTCAGGCCTCCTCTGAATCTCCCTGGAAATTGTTTGTTCCTCTGGACAGGTAAATATCACAGGGAAAGGTCAGCACGATGGGGACCAGAATAGTACACATGCACAAAGCATCACACACACTCTTAGAGTCACAGGCGAACACACACACACACAAACACATATACACACACACACATACAGTCAGACATATGTCTACTTACTAGACTATATAAATAAGACAAGGGCAGTGTCCATACAACACACACACACACTCACACACACACACACCCACAGGAGTGTGTGTGTATATATGTGAATTTACAGAAATATATTTGTGTAATTTTGATAAACTTTATTATCAGCCCACCTTCAAATGGATTGTTTTGGCTTCATTTTTACTTGATAATATTTCAATTGCAATTTGATAGTTTACTTGAATTTTTCATATTGGTCTGTTTTGATCTGTATGTGCATGTGTTTGCTGAGACTGAGAGTGGTTGCAGAGTAGCAGAGTAGTGTGTGTTTGTGCGTGTTTGTGTGTGTGTGTGTGTGTGTGTGTGTGTGTGTGTGTGGTGGTGTAAATAACTGATTTAAGAGGAGAACAGAGAGAGCTACTTAAGTGGGAGTGCAGGCACAGAGGGGCCAGGTCAAATGTCTGCTCCATGTCTGCACTCATCTATACACAAGGACTTAAAACACACCAGACCATGGAGTCCTGCTCTGTCTACTGTCTTCTCACTGTGTGTGTGTGCGTGCACTGCGTGTCTGTGTCTGTGTGTATTTATGTTTATGGTCATATTTGCATTATTAGTGCCCCCCCCCCCCCATAAAATGGTGGGCATGTAAAGATGTTTTAATTGAAATGATGTTCACTTTATGTTTTGCTAAAGTCATTTTCCACAGCCTTGTTCATCACAGTCACATTCTACAGTTATGTTCCACAGTCACATTCTAGTCATATTCAGTAATCATGTTCTATAGGTTTGTTCTGCAGTCATGTTCTACAGTCGTGTTCCTGACAGTCATGTTCCACAGTCATGCTCCTCACTGTTATGTTCCTTACAGTCATGTTCTATTGTCATGTTCCTCACAGTCATGTTCCTCACAGTCATCTTCTACAGTCATGTTTGTCAGTCATGTTCTACAGCCATGTTCTGTAGTTATGTTCATTAGTCATGTTCTACAGCCATGTTCCTCACAGTCATGATCCTTACAATCATGTTCCACAGTCATGTTCCGTAGTCATGTTCCAAAGCACTGGTCTCCTGTAGCGCACAGCTGTTCTTCTCTACTGCTCTCTGCTCTCTCTCCCCTCTGTGTATACAGATGAACTCTGTTCTTTTCTACAGCCCTCTGCTTTTTCTTCCATCTGTGTGTAGGGCGAAACACTGATCCCTCTGGACAGCTCACCGCTGGGGGAATGTGTTCTGCATCAGGACTGAATCTGAGCCACACCCGGGCCAGTTCCTGCACACCGCTGGGGCGATATCAACATGAGCCGGCTAAGAGTGAGGACAGACATGCTCCTCTGTGTCTTTCATGGGCCTGGAATGAGGTGTGTGTGTGTGTGTGTCTGTGTGTGTGCGCGCGCTCGTGCGTGTTTGTGTGTATGTGTGCACACAGGCATGTGTGTGTGTGTATGTGTGTGTGTGTGTGTGTGTGTGTGTGTGTGTGTGTAGGGTGGGACTAGCGGAGGGTGCATGTTGTGTATAATTTACAGCTTTACTTTGACTAAAGCTCCCTGTGGAATACAGCTGTGCTCTTGACAATGGAGACGTGGTGGCTGAGAACTGCCTTGTATGTCCATCTGTCTGTTTGTCTTTCTATCACTGTCTTTCTTGCTATCACTATCTCTTTCTCACCATATCTCTCACCATCTTTCTCTGTCTCTTTCCCTTTTTCTCACTCTGTCTTTGTTACCATCTATACCACTTTTTCTTATCAACTTTCTGTCTTCCACTATCTGTCTCTGTCTGTCTGTCTGTCTGTCTGTCTGTCTGTCTGTCTGTCTGTTTCTTTCTCTCTGTATCTCTCTCTTATTGCCTTTCTCCATGATGCCCCAGCTCTACTCTCTCTCTCTCTCTCTCTCTCTCTCTCTTTCACTTAGTCTCTTCTTATCTACATAACCTCCTGCTACCTTTCCTCTCTTCATCTCTCTCGCTCCCTCTTCTCTCTTTTCCTCCACACTTGCTCTCACGCTATCCCCAGTCGTGCCAGGAGAAATGTTATTTCCTGATCAAGAAACCCCTCCCATGACCCCCCCCACCCCTGTCTCTCTTTCTTTTCCACTGCTGTCTCTCTCTCTCTCTCTCTCTCTCTCTCTCTCTGTCCCTCACTCCATTGCATTCCTTACTCTGATTTTCTTTCTCAGTTTCAATGTTGCTTTTTGATATGACAATTAAAAAAGTGCTACCAACACCATAAATGTAATATTGCAAGTCATATATACACCCCCCCCCCACCCCTGTCTCTCTTTCTTTTCCACTGCTGTCTCTCTCTCTCTCTCTCTCTCTCTCTCTCTCTCTCTGTCCCTCACTCCATTGCATTCCTTACTCTGATTTTCTTTCTCAGTTTCAATGTTGCTTTTTGATATGACAATTGAAAAAGTGCTACCAACACCATAAATGTAATATTGCAAGTCATATATACACCCCCCCCCACCCCCCACCCCCACCCCCACCCCCCCCCCCACACACACACACACACCACGTACATCTATCACATGCTACATCTATAGAAACGGTGAAAGCTAAACTGTGTATATTTTAACTATACCTAGCTGTAGGTTGTTCATGTGTTGGACAATAAACCTCACAATGTTAAATGAAGTAAAGTGAATTTTATTTGTGTAGCACATTTCCTCTCATTTTAATGTTCAATCAATGTTGCTTTTTGATATGACAATTGAAAAAGTGCTACCAACACCATAAATGTAATATTTTATTTGTGTAGCACATTTCCTCTCATTTTAACAATGGAGTAATGAAAATTGTTAATAAACCATACAATATAATTGAATAAAATAAAATAAAATGAAAGTATGAAAGAGAGTAAATTAAAAGAAGACAAATAACACAGTGCAGAAAAAATGGAGTACTGGAATAACACAATTATGTAAAATGTAATAAAATAAGTAAATAAATAAAGTAACCATGATGGCCAATACTGTGACCATGAATACAGTGCTCTTTAGGAAGCCACACTTTTGGTTCTCTCCCTCTCTATGTATTCCTCTCCTTTGTTTGGCCTGTTTAGCCTTTCATATAGTAAGTCTATTATCAGCCAGGTGGTGAGAGACATTTCGATCTGAAATCAGTTTTAAAAATAAACATTGTATGTTCACTTACTAAAGGTCTGAATTTGTCTATTTTCACTTGAATATTTTTTTTCACCAGGTAAAGCCTCATTTTAAGTGGAGCAGCAACAAAAATGGCTGATAATAAGCACTACCTAATGCCAATAATAGGATCACTTCTGCTAGATATCTTTCTTTGTCTCTCATCCTTCCCTCACTTTTAGCCCTCTCTTTCTTCATCTAAACATCTCGCTTTGTCTTACCCCTTTCTGTTTTGCTGTTTTGCTCTGATCCCCCCCGCATCTCTCTCTCTCTCTCTCTCTCTCTCTCTCTTTGTCTCTCTCTGTCTCTCTCTCATGACCCCAGGAGAGATGCTTTTTCTCACCGGGCCTTATAAAAAAGTCAAGGTAAAATTCCCAGAGAAGCTGTAGCTTTTCAGTGCTCCCCCGTGTAGATTTACATGCTTCCGTGACTCGCTAACAAGGTCAAGAACAGGAGGCCGATAAGAGCCAGAGAGAGGGGGAAACACACACACACACACACACACACACACACACACATACACACACACAAGGAAGAGAGAGGAGGAATGGCTTTCTGTTTCTTCACGTGAGAAGCCAGTGGGTTCGTCTTTCGCTGGGCCGTGCGCCGGCGAGGCCTGACGCAAAGCTAGCTGACGCGGAGCAGCTTCGATTTCAGCTAAATTTAATACAACAACAACACAATTAATTGAGCGCACAGGGACGAACTGGAGTGTAGATGGAGGCCCCACGCGCTAATGCCTGTTAGCACAGAACTCTGCACTCTCACTTTCCCCTCTTCCTTTGTACCTTAATCTTTCTCTTTTTTTCTTTCTGTCTGTCTTTTTCTTTTCACACTTTGACCCCTGTGCTTCCGATGTCACTGTCACATTAGAGAGAAGTTTATTATTCAATCTACTTATACACACACATACACATTTTGTGTGTACTACCCCCCAGATGGGTCAAATGCAGGAGACAAATCTCCTCCCCCAAGGATTACAATAAAGACTTAACTTAACTCTCTCTCTCTCTCTCTCACACACACACACACACACACACACACACGCTCTTACAACATTCTCTCTCTCTATCTTTTTCTCCTTCATTCGTTCTCTGTGTCTGTTTCTCTACAAGGATAACCCATTGATTGTCTGAATTATTACAGTGCTTACTTATCCTGGAGTCTGGAAAAGCCATATTTACTTGCCTTGTGAAAACACACATCATGGCGTCAGAGGGTCCAGTCCCCAGTAAGTATGCCTTTGCTGTACTCTTGTAACCCTATAAAAAGGGACCGGGGCTGGTGTGTGTGTGCATGCATGTGTGCGTGTGTGTTTGTGTCTGTGTGTGTGGTGTGAGCAAGATCAGGAAGATAAAGGAAATATTTAACCTCAACGTGAACTTGCACTCCGCGCGTAACCCCGTGTGGCGCTATCTCTCAGGGGTCACGCTTTAAAGACAGACAGGGGAAAGGGAATCGCATGTGTGTCAAATGAGCCAGTGAAAGCAAACATTTGCTCGGCTCATAAGCTTGTTATTTCCATTTATGTAAGATGCTATCGGCCAAATTGATTTGAAACACTTTCAAATGCTCACTGTCTTCTAGTGCACCTTTGCTGTCATAAGTCTGTGAATATTAAAAATTCAGAGAGCCTACTATATTAAAGAAGTATTACAACTCTCCCGTGTCCCTACTGTGAGTCCCACTGCATGGGTTGAGGATGTTTGTTGTGACAGAGCAGAGAAGGGTTGGTCCTGTGCCCTTGGGCCGGGCATTTGTCTGTGTCGACATGTCTGTGTTGACACCTGTCAATCACAGATCACAGCTGTCTGGGGCTATCAGTCCACTTTCCCAGGGTCCTCCGGGGCGTCAGCATCTCGGCGGTGTTTCCAGATAAACAGATCCCGTTCCTGAGTAAACAAGCACCCCTGCCCCCACAATACCCCTACCTCCCCTAGCACCTCCCCCCACCTCCCTCCCGTATGTCATAATTCAAAACAAACGATTCCCGTCTT